>APFE031238631.1:23233-94261 GCA_000404065.3 Pinus taeda
TTTCGTGTCATAGATGGTGCTTTGTTTTGGAAAAATCATGAAGGTATTTTGCTTAATTGTTTAACTATAAATGAAACTAACAGCATCATGAAAGAATTCCATGCAAGGGACTGTGGAGGACACCTATATTGGAAATCCACGACTGACAAGATCTTAAGGGCTGGTTATTACTGGCCCTCTCTATTTGCAGATGTAAAAAAGTTTGTTGTCTCATGCCATAAATGCCAAATCTTTGAAGGGAAAAGAAAACTACTGCCCTTGCCCCTTAAGCCCATTTCAACCGAGAAACCTTTTCAACAATGGGGTCTCGACTTTGTTGGAGAAATTCATCCCTTTTCCTTAGGCCAACACAAGTGGATTTTAACAGCCACCGGTTATTTCACCAAGTAGATTGAAGCTATTCCATGTAGGCAAGCCAACGTCTCCACCATTATCCAATTCCTTGAGAGCAATATCCTTTCTAGATTCGGCTGCCCTCAGAAGATCATCACTGACAACGTTGCTGCTTTCAAATCCAAAAAGATGATCAATTTCTGCCATAAATACCACATTACCTTAGGCCACTCCACAGCTTACTACCCTCAAGGTAATGGCTTGGCCGAATCCTCCAACAAAAGCCTCATCAATATCATAAAGAAATTTCTGGAGGAAAACAAAAAGAACTGGCATAGGAAGATCAAAAATGCTCTGTGGGCAGATAGACTTTCCACCAAGAAATCCATTGGGATGAGCCTTTATGAACTTGTATATGGCATGGAAGCCAAATTTCCTTTATCTTAGGGCATTCCTACTATTAAATTGTTTCAGGAAATTCAAGCTGAACCAAACGACATGCAGAGAATATTAAATCAAACCATTTATCTTCAGCAAACTAGAGAGAAAGTCTTCGACAGAGCTCAAATACTGCAAGAAAAACTCAAAAGGATGTTTGGTAAGAAGGCTAAAGCAGAAGATTTTTGGGTGGGCAGCAAAGTTCTAAGATGGGATTCACGAAGAGAGGACAAGGGCAAACATGCAAAATTCGATTTTCTGTGGAAAGGTCCATACATTATCAACGTTGTACAAGGTAATAATACCTATTTTCTCAGATCTCCATACGGCAGCACAGCTGAAGAAGGCGCTGTCAATGGCCGAATGCTAAAGCACTACAATGATCCTTTTGATTCAAAAGAGCAGGCGGTGTTATATTCTGTACATAGAATGTTTGTATACATCAGCATTTTGATTTTATTTTTGTAAGAATTCATGATGCTAAAGCACGCAGAAGAAAGCAGGCAGTGCTTTAAAGTTTAATAGCAAAACAATTAAAGGAAAGAGCTGTTACCACTCCAAAGGTTCAAATCAATCCAAAAGTCAGCACTAACAAGTTCAAAGCACTACCATAATAGAAGAATCAAGGCAATCTGACCTGTTGTTCTTGACTTCTCACAAGGAGAAGTCATCCCCAAGTGGAGCCACTGTTAGCCTCCTGCTGCAGCAGGTTACTCATATTTCATGATTGACATTTTACAGGTCAAATATGTCATACTTTTCATGCTGCAATGCTCCATATTTGCTAAACAGTCACCAAGCAAAGAAGGCTACTCAGAGTTCATCTAACTGCTTTCCAAATTTTGAAAAGTCATTCCAGTTTTGTAGAATTTTAGCTAAAGGGACGTCCAAACAGCTTAATCTTGGTCTCCCTAGGTTTCAATTTCCTGTTTTAGAATATAGAGAATGAAAATATGTCCAAATAGCTTAATCTTGGCAGATTCTTAGATAGGTAGAGAATCAAAGGAGCCCAACTGCTTAATCTGGGCCCTTGGAAGAAAAAAGGGTAGCTTGTAGATAGGAAGGCATAAAAAGAAAAAATTGAAATGATGGGTCTACAAGTCTAAGTGCACCCAAACCAAGAGAAGAAAAAATGTTAGGTAAGTAGGCTGGGCAGGTAGTTTTGAGGTTGTAGAATCTTGTTTTCTGATCAATTCTATGTTTTCAAGGTGTCATCTCTACTCAGGGCACAATCACCAGGCAGTTTTATGTGAAAGAGCTCAAAACAGGCATAACTAACTTCCCTTTCTCCCACTCCCCCAAATCATTAACTAACTTCCCCAAAAGAGGTCAAGATCTGCTTGATATCTCTTAGTTTCATCATTTTTCGTGTCATTAGCTTGGGTGAAGATCTGCTTCACTCAAAGAGGATCCATACTTTCTCTATAAAGTTCTATCTCCCATTTGAAGCCTAAGATCTCTGAAGCTTAACGCTTTCCTGTCATCTCCATGTTAACTACTGACACTATTATTTAACTCCCTATATTTTCCCTATCCCCATACTAAAACTATGTAGATAATCCCCTTATGTAAATATCCCCTCCCCCTGGTTGAAATATAACCATAAATACTTCACTGGGAATTACTAAGTAACCTGGACTTTAGTAAGAACCCTCCCTCTGCAAAAATTTCCACTCCCAAGTGTTTGGACCCCTTCCAAACACTAAGGAAACCCTTTCCAAATGCTAATAACCTCCCCCGTGCATTCTTCTATGAAAACTATTAACGTTTGTTTGATAAGTTTCCACCGCGCAAAACACAGTTTGCCCATTTTCGAAAGTTTAAAACCCACAGCGCCACAGAAAATTAAGCCTTTAACGCACGCACGCCTTTACCAAACCCCGCGCATATCCCTTTCCCGTCCACCGTCGGATCGCCTCCCCCAGATCCGACGGTCCTTGTTCACATTGTGCGCCAGATTGTGGTGGTAGGTTAACACCCAACATCCAACGGTTTTTCCGTCATACACCGAGACAAGTGGCGGCCTCCCATTGCATCGGGCTGCCCCTAACAGAAACCACCTCCGTACCAAAGGCGGTCCAATGCATAGGGAAAACCACCCTCCCCTCACGTAACAGGAGCGCCACCTCACCTTGCCATGTCACCTCCACATCACCTCACCCAGCCTGCGCCCGGCCCACATCACCCTACCATATATCCCTGCCACATCACCCCGCCGTACTGCCATGTCACCTTGATGACATCAGCATGCTGATGTCACACCCATACCAAAGGACCTCACTGCTGACGTCATCCGCCATACTGCAGATGTCATGCTGACGTCAGCAGCCAAAAAACCGAAAATTCGCACAAGAGAAAAAGTCGAGCTTCGGAGCTCCGGAATGAGAAACGGAGGCACTTTTCGATGTGCGAAGTGTTAATCGCACATCGCTACGGGAAATAGGCCATATTGGGTAATCTTTAGGGAATCTTTTGATTCCTTGGCCAGTTTTGCACCGAAAAAGCCCGAAATTGCCCGATTTTGCCAAATTAAACTGATTGGAAGACAGAAAGAGACCAGAGACAGAGATTAAAGAGTATCAGATCAAATTTACAGAGAGAAAGCACGTCAAAGAGTATCAAAAAGTGGAGGAGACCATCAATTTAACGGCAAAGTATATCAGCGAAGATCTTAACAGCGGCCCAAAGCAGGTGAAAATTAAATACCTTCCAGCAAAGTCAAAGAAAAGGGTGAGGCCACTCAAAACTCTCAAATCATGGTTATTGCACATTTAACTCACACTAGAACAGAAATGCAAATCCCAAAGCATAGTTATTCCAGCAGTACTGCATCGAGCCTCCAAGGGCCACATTGCACTCTTTTTGATCCAACTACCTCTGACACAGTTCAATAGATATTTACCTGCATTTAATTTTGACACAATTTTAGGTTTAGAAAGCTCTTTTTGCAGACCTATTTTAGGTCGATTGTAATATATAGTTTGATATATTTGCACTATAAAAGTAGCCCTGAAGACTGTATTAAGTGTTGGTTGGTTGGTTGGTCAACAAGCTATCTTTAGTTGATTTTTCTCCAGGAGAGACTCGCACTGTAATACCTTATAGTTTTTATAATCAAAGACTGCTTATGAGCTTTGGAGAATGGATTGTTCACTGTGTTTACCGGTTTAAGAGTTATTATGGAATTCTCGTGTTGTTGCATAACTCAATAAGTGCTTCTTACCTCTGTTTTCCATTCATAAGTTACCATCAAAACAGCAGAAAAGAAGATTAGCTTAGAATTTTCTTAAATACACTCTATGTTCAATTTCTGTTGTTTCTTTATGTTTTCTTCTGTTCAGGCATAAATATGAATTCCACATGGCTCATGTTTTCCCTAACTTTAGACAGTTATCCAGGGATTCTTCATTGCCCCTATAAATAGATCATCCTTCCCTCTGTTAAGCTGATTGAGAGATTCTTAAGTGCCTCTCATTCCTTACATGTCAATCATCCTTTAGTTTGAAAGTTCTGTTATATACAACTATCCTGCTCTATATTCCTCTTATGAACAAAAAAACGCACTAGAAATCCTAATCCATGACTCCATGCCCAATGGTTTGAAACTTATCACTTCATGAATTGCCTCTCTGCCTGAAAGCATTTTCCTTCCATCCAAACACAAACAAAAACCCCTGAACCAAAAAGCTAGCCTAAAATCATCAACTGAGTTAAATCATCAAGAGAGAGCCCTCTCTGATTGCAGGTGGGCTAGAACCTGCAATCCAAAGATTGGTTTGTGGTTACCTCGGCCGTATCCCTACAAGAGCCTAGGGACAACCTGAGTGATAACACATACTTCAGAAATTGTTTTTAGAGTTGAGGAAATACCTCCACTAGATGTATTTTATAGCCGTACCCACAAAGCTATAGTCAAGAGACATAGAAAGAAAAGAAAGATGGATGCTCTAACTATTACAACTTGCGAAAATAAACCAATGGATATCATTTGGAAGGACTCGCCCATTGGCCCATCTGAAAATCTCACAAAAGTGTCACAATACACATGGGCCTGTGTCACAATAACTATTGACAAAGCGATAGAGGTCCAAATGTTTCTTAAGGAAAAAGAAAAAATAATTATGCTATTAGAACAACAATTTGCTCAGGAAAAATCCAATCAACAAGCAGAATTACAAGTAGCCCAACTCTAGCAGGAATTTGAACAGATGAGAATGCAACTTTAGGCTAGCTGAGCAGAAAGAGATGCATGGATACAAGCCATGATAGATAAGTTTAAGGATAATATGCAAAAAGATGAGTTCATGAAGGAAGCACTCAGTCTTAATTCCCAACTAATTCAATAGAAGAAAGTACTTTTCTAGAAGATCTCGTGGATAAGTCCTTACTATGAAAACAGTGATAAGCTAACAAACCAAGCCATTGATAGGAGACTTGAGTATGATGAAATTCATAAAAGGATTTTTTACTTTATCACATGGAAAGAATCAGAGGATGGGAGAAAGGTTGATCTACTGAAGCTAGAGGAATCTCATAAAGACATCCTTTTCACAGATTGGGATTCTTGGTCGAAGCAAGCGAAAAGGGTAACAATGATAGCAGCAACAATAGCGAATAGAATAATTGAATCCGTCAATGAAATTATTCATGGCACCAATCTGGTTAAGGAATGTATACCAGGATTTCCTCCAAATGTCAAACATTTAGAACAAAAATGGAGACAGGCAGCACAGGAAAAGAAGAAGGCAATCAGATAGCTTAGTAGTCTGAATTGGGAAGCATACTAGTAGCTTTTAGTGAAACCATACAATCACTGAATGACATTGAGGTGCTCAAGAACCTCAACACAAAATATGGTTCCAACACTAACAGACGCTATATTTGCAGTGTAGTTAAAATCTGCAATCGACGAACTGACCCAGCTCAAGCCAATGACTGATATTTGCTATCTTAGAATATCAAGTACAGAGGAGTTAGTCATTTAATTTAGTTTTATTTTTGCATATTCTAAGGAAGGTCATTTAAACCTCCTCAACTATTTTTTGTAATAATTTATTTTAGGACCTATAGTTTAGTATTTAAACCCCTCTCATGCATTTAGAGAGGGGTCTAGAAATTTTATTAGAAACATTCTTCGAAACATTGCACTTTTGTACTTTTGAGGAGGTTATGATGGAATGAATGGAACATGATCTATTTTCTTTCAAATATATAGCATGCTCTACTGAAATTCACTTTTGTACTCTTAGAATGTGTTGGATTGATTGAGATTGGGTTAATATTGCTAAAGCACATGAGTAGGACTCATCATATATGGTACTTTTATCTTATTATTTTCTTTTATTTATGTATCAGGGAATGATTCTTCTTTAAATTGCTTTATGTGTGAAAGTCAGAATTACAGTTTAGCATTATTGTACTTTTGTATGAAGTTAGCTTTGAACCTATTCTGAATACATGAACAATATGTGATATATCTTTCACAATCGTTTTTTCTAACTATTTATCCAAAATGAGTATTGTCAAATGATTTCAATTCTTATTGCAGTTGAATGATATTTATTACCAATTGTTGTAGGACATCATCATTGTGGATTGCATATTGTATTTAATTCTCGGGTATATTATAGCTAAATAGTGTTAAAATAGGATATATGCATGTGTTTATTAGTTAGATTAGATTACACTTATCTTAGTTATTTTCCCATTACATCATATATCGCCCCATCAACATTATCAAAATATTTTCTAGGAAACTGGTCCCATTATCCCTAGTCGGAGCCCCTACACCAAATGGAAAAGGAGTTGCTAACTAAGGTCTGTACTGGGTGGTTTTCCCCCATGTTGTCACAACGATTTTTGAGGCTTCAACACAACCTAAATTCCTTCTCCAATGAATCGGGTTCCCAAAGGAAACCTTCATGTTGGATGTTATCCTTTACAGTACCTGTGCAAAAATCAATCATATGCTCCTCTGGAATATCATTTACCCTTATATTCAATTTTTGGAAGTCCTCAATGTTCTCTTCCATTGAACCCTCTTGTTTGAGATTTATCAATTGGGAAAATTATTTCTTTTTGTATCCTCATAATGTGCTATCATTTCCTCCATAAAATTTACCAAGTGACAAGTGGTTTGCAAGAGAAAAACCATCAATACCATACAAACTAATTGGGTTCTAAATATAAATTTGCAATGCATACCGTTTGTGTGTGTTGCACATTATGAGGATCAAAATATTGTTGCAGTTGTAGTATCCATGTTTTAGAATCCTTGCTATCAAACTTCTTTATATCGATCTTTGGAATATGTTGGGCCTTCAATCCAACTTTATGTTCTATGAAATTATGATTAACATTTCTTTTTTTCTCATCATTAGTTTCATCTAATGCCTTTTCACCATTAGGAAGCATCTCTTGTAGCAACTTTGTCAAACCTTCCTTCAAACTTTCCATGTCCTATCTTAAACTATTCTTCAAATATTCCATGTTGCCTTTCATTTTTTCTTTTATGCCATCCTTCAAACCTTCCATGTCTGATTTTAAACTATTCTTCAAGCCATCTGTCTTAGCTTCCATTTCATTTTTGGTTACTCTTTTTGAGAGTGAAATTTGTTGCATTTGGTCACGTAATTTTGATATATCATCTTGCATTTCTTCTTCTTCTTCTTCTTCATGCACCATAGTATAACTTTTTGGTTGCTTACTAGGTGTTTCCATTTTGTTTCTCCAAGTAATTTTGAAATCAAATAGTGATATCTATGCTTCACTATTCTCTTTGAATCACTTCAAACTAATTTTTCAAACAAAAGTTATGCAATTTTTTTAAACAATACACACATTTTTGTTGCTTTTAGGAGCTTGAACTTGAAATGATTGTAACTCTGTAATTTTGGATATCCAAGTTCTAAAAATTATTTTTATGGTAGAAATCTAAACCGTCTTTCCAACACCGTAATTCTAATCAAAATTGTTTTCATCAAGGAAGAGTTATGTAAAATCTCGCACAGTGACCTCATTATGGACTGGTTCATTAGAGTGAAGTTGTATGGATTCCATGTGTCACTGCTCCAACCTTCATTGCTAAAATTGGTTGGGAATACCTATTACAAGTATAAAGTTATATAGAAATTGAACAATAACTCTTAAACTATAATAAAGGGGGATCCTTAATCATGAAGCCCTGTTTTGTAAAGGAAAGTTTAAGTAACAGAAAATGAGAGGATGTAAGCCCTTAATCTTTGTTTAAACAAAAAACATGAAAGAAATACTCTAAATTAATATAGTCTCTAATACAAGTAACAGATAAGAATAATAAGGAAAAGAAAAAATGACTTCATTTACTACTTGAATATGCATCCTATGAGTCCATGGTAATTTGTATTGTTAAGTTGTCCATGATTTATCTAGATAGATGATCCAAAATGGATTTTGGATAGAATCCTACGTCTAAGTGTTCCTCACAAAGGAAAATGAAAGACCAAGGAATTTCCTGGAAATAGACCCATGGCAGAGATAATTTCATTTTGAATCTACTACAACTTGAATGGGCAAAAGTGGACTTAGGATGCAGAAGTTATCACAGAAAGAAGATGCCCTTTTTTCTTTAGAAAAGGAGGCAAAATCCCCTAAAATGGGTAGAAAAAACCCTTATAAAGGGAAATCACATTAAAGGAGGTCCAAAAGGTAGACTTAAGTAGAAAGGGGAGAAACCCTCGATTGTCGATCCCCAACATATCGGGTTAGAGGCAGGCTTGTGCATATAACCTAAGGCAAGGACCCCGGGCCGATGTGATATTGTGATCACTAAAATCGACGGATTGGCTTCGGCAATTCCACGAGGCAAAGGATGGAATCTCGGGCCAACATGACTTGCGATTGCGATATATCGCATAACAACATTGTCTCACAATGATGTAAAAGTGGTGATAACATCAGACCCGACGAACTTTATAGGCGTGGTTCGATAAATTTTGAGTTCCGGTAAAAGGATCTTTATTGTGTATAAGCTCATTTCAGTGTAGAAACTGAAATACAAAGGAAATTACCCGAAGCGATAAAGAAGACCTGAAAGGGAATTATAAACGTGGTGCCATGTTATTTGAGTTTTGATAAAGCGGGATTTTAGGTGGGCCTCAGGCGGTAAGTGGGATTGGGCCTGCTCCACCCGATCCCATACAATGAATGATGCATGGCTTGGCGGAGGAGTAGAGAAACTACCTTTTCGGGTAGGTAACCTTCATACCCTTAAGTCGCTTGAAACCGCATGTTGACTGTTGGATCAAAGATCACCCAGATCAATGGTGGAGCTTGTGAAAGCAACCCAAGGTGGATTTGATGCAATGTTAGGGCGATTTTGATATAATTTGAAGTCCGATAAAAAGTATTTTGTCGGGTTTTTCACATATATCGTGTGTATTTGGGATTTTACCCAAAATGCTTATGCAATGCGATATGCTGCCTAATGGTGGACTTGATAGGGATTTTAGGGGCGATTGAATGGAATTTCACATCCGGATTTCACGTCTGATAATGTATTTTCCAAAAATCTGTGTAATGAAATTTTCTCCATTTTTTGGTTTTTGCCTAAGAGAAGGCCCCAAAATCTCTGTAACTGCTCCAGATCCTCATGCCATGCTGCAAGTGAATGTTTTTACAGACAATGATGCATTTTGAAGCCATAGATCCTTAAAGCCAGATGGCCAGTTGAACTGACAAGTAGTAGGGAAGCCACAAAGGCGTAGAGAGATGATTATATGCAGAGAAACAACTGAGGTAGCCAAAAAGCTAGAAAAGTACCTCAAAGGAGGCAAAGAGCTCAATTGAGAGCAAGCAGAAGCAAGAGAGCAGAGAGAGTGAGAAGTTAATGCGTAGAGCAGCTGACGGAGTCTTTGGAGTCACTTGGAGGTCAAGTGAAAAGCCAGAGAGCTGAAAGTTGCAGAAAGCCGAAGAATCTAGAGCCAAAGAGCCAGAGCCAGAGCCAAGAGCCAGAGCTAGAACCGAGTGCCACAAGACTCTTTGATGAAGACAGGAAGCAAGAATTGTTCATTATGACGGACAAGGTGAGAAAAATGTGTGAGGACGGAAGGAAGAGCAGCATACTTAGAGAGAAGTTGAATTCCATGAAGGAAGAGAAGTAGTTTCTTTCTGAAAAATTGAAGTAAATGGAGAGGCAACTTCATATTGCAAATATGAACTCAAAAAGGATGCATGAGTTGGAGTCACAACTTTGTGTTGCTAAAGAAGCCTTGGTCAAGTATCATCTTGAAGAAGAGGTAAACCATTCTAGTTTGTCTTCAAATTATTCTAAGAATGCTTATATTGGTTCTTTTGAAAAGTATACCAGAGGCATAGGTTCCAAGCTAATGTCCAAGATGGGCTATGAGGGAAAAGGCTTGGGTAAGCATGCACAAGGTATTTTCGAGCCAATAATGGTTGAGGAAGGCCTATGTATCTGGGCCTTGGCTGAGGAAGTTCCAAAGCTACCCTGAAGGCCATTGAAACAGTCCCAAGAAGGAGTTTCATTTCATGTCATCTACCTCAGAAGTGTGAAGATTGCATTGAGGAGGAATGTAATAGCCTAAAACATCAATTGCCGGATGCAGGTGCTCAAAATCACACACTTGAAACAGAGAGTTGTGGAGACTCTGACAGCCTTGAAGAGGTTGATGGTGTTCCAAAGGGAGTCACTTCTTCATTTTCTTCAGCTCCTCATGAAAGAAATAAAGGTGAAAGAGAAAGTTATAAATTTGATTCTAAGCATCTTCCTTTTGATTTTGCAAAGCATGATAAATTTTCACATAGATATGGGAAAATAATTGTATGTTCCTTTTGTGGTTTGGATAACCATAATGTTTCTAGATGTTGGAAGAGAATGGCCACATATAGGAAACTTTTGAAGGAAAAGAAGAAAGAAGCTAAAGGTCCATTG
Source organism: Pinus taeda (assembly GCA_000404065.3). NCBI lineage: Eukaryota > Viridiplantae > Streptophyta > Pinopsida > Pinales > Pinaceae > Pinus > Pinus taeda. Next base: position 33,936 of record APFE031238631.1, read on the forward strand.
GACAAGGCAAATCATGTTGTCAAGAGGATGCACATGTAGTGCACTTACTGCCATAAGCACGGGCATCTTGCTGAAGGATGTTGGACTCTAAATCCAGCAATTCTTCCACAAAATCTGAAGAAGGTGGAAAGAGAAGATGATAGAAATGGAAAGGAAGTTTCCATGAATGATGTGTCTTAGGATGATTCACATGTTGATGCCAATGTGCAGACAAAGTTGTACGATTTTACCAAGAAGGTGAATGGAGAATTTGAGTAGGAGACTCACTTTATTGCTGCAACACCATATTTCATTTCAGCTTCGAAAGTATAGTGTGCTTAAGCAAAAGTTGAAAGATGAAATGCATGCATGAGCTTGACATGCATGAACACATGGATGCTGATGATTTCCTTGTATTTGAACATGTATGTGTAGTTAACTTGCAGGGTTGATTGCTTTGACATGCATGTGATGTAATGTTGACTTGGGAGAAGTTAACTTGGTCTCCAAGATGGAGATAATAATGAAGTGTTTCATCTTTTGAAAAAGAGTCCTAATTGTCTTTTTCTGCATGCTTGACTTGAAGGGTCATTTATTTTAAAGGCATGTTTTGTGGGCTTGTTATCTAGTCCATCATTTGTATGTAGATGTAAGACATGGAGGTGTTCACAAGATGTGAAATATGTTTATTTTGTTGAAGCAAGAGTTAGACCATCCAGTTGTTGTTAGCAGTGGTTGTTGATAGTTTTTCAAACAGGTACAAATGAGAGTTTTGTGGAGCAGATGTACTTCACATTTGTTTGAGCCACCTTGGATCAATGATCAAGGCAAAAAAGTTCAAACTACCTTCTATGACAATTTCAGCTGGAGTTTTGCAGGAAGGCAAGGAGGAAGGCAGTTCTTTCCAGGAGGACCAGCACATCCAAGAAGGAAAGTGGTCAAAAACTTTGGTTCAAAGGTACTATGAAAAGGCAAGTGTGTGGAAGCTAAAAGAAGAGGGTGTTGTTACTCTCATTTAATATTTAGATAAGTACATCAGTCTTTTGGAGACCAAAAGTTCTTTTAGTGGGAAGGTGTGATCCAAAATGGATTTTGGATAGACTCCTAGGTCTAAGTGTTCCTCACAGAGAAAAATGAAAGTCCAAGGAAGTTCCTTGAAATAGCCCCATGGCAGAGATCTTTTCATTTTGAATCTACTGTAACTTGAATGGGAAAAAATGGACTTAGGATCCAGAAGTTATCACAGAAAGAAGATGCCCTTTGTTCTTTGGAAAACGAGGCAAAATCCCCTAAAATGGGCAAAAAAACCCCTTATAAAGGGAAATCACATCGGAGGAAATCCAAAAGGCAGAATTAAGTGGAAAGGGGAGAAACCCCTGATTACTCTGACATATTGTGTCGGAGGTAGGCTTATGCATATAACCTAAGGCAAGGACCCTAGGTCGATGTGATATTGTGATTGTTGATATCGATGTATCATCGTTGGCCATGCCACGAGGCAAAGGATGGACCCCCAGACCAACGCGACTTGCGATTACGATATATTGCATCGGAACATCGCCTTGCAATGATGTAAAAGGGGTGATAATGCTAGACCCAATGGAATTTATAGGCTTGATTCGATAAGTTTTGAGTTCTCGTAAAAGGAACCTTCCTGTGTATAAGCGCGTTTCAGTGTAAAAACCAAAATACAAAGGAATTTTCTCGAAGCGATAAGGCAGACACAAAACGGAATTATAAAAATGGTGCCATGTTATTTGTGTTCTGATAAAGCAGGATTTTGGGTCTGCCTCAGGTGGTAAGCAGTATTGGGCTGGCTCCAACCGATCCGATAGAATGAAGGACGTGTGGCTTGGTGGAGGAGCAGAGAAACCACCTTTCTGGGTGGGTAACCTCCATACCCTTAAGCTTCTCGAAACCACATGTTGACTATTGGACCAGAGACCACCCAGATTGATGGTGGAGCTTGTGAAAGCGACCCAAGGTGGATCCGATGCGATATTAGGGTGATTTTGATATAATTTGAAGTCTGATAAAAAGGATTTTGTTGGGTTTTTCACGTATTTCCTGTGTATTTAGGATTTTACCCAAAACGCTTATGCGATGCAATATGCTACCTAGTGGTAGACCTGATATGGATTTTAGGGGTGATTGAATGGAATTTCACGTCTGATAGTGTACTTTCTAGAAATCATTGTGTAATGAAATTTTCTCTGTTTTCGGTTTTTTGCCTAAGAGAAGGCCTCGAAACCTCTATAACTACTCCAGATCCTCATACCGCACTGCAAGCAAGTGTTCTTATAGGAAAAGATGCATTTTGAAACCACAGAGCTGCAAAGCCAAATGGGCAGTCAAACTAATAAGGAGCAGGGAAGTCGCAGAGGCACAGAGAGATGATGCTACACAGAGAAATGGCTGGGTTAGCCGAAAACCCAGAAAAGTACCTCAAAGGAGGTAGAGAGCTTAATTGAGAGTAGGTAGAAGCAAGAGAGTAGAGAGAGCAAAAAGCTAATGCACAGAGCAGTTGAGTGAGTCTTTGGAGTCACTCGGAGGTTGAGTGAAAAGGCAAAGAGCTGAAAGTTGTAGAAAGCCAAAGCCAGAGACAAAGAAGCTAGAGCTGAAGAGCCAAAGCCAGAGCCAAAGATGAGTGCCAGAGGTAGAGCCAGAGTGACAACCTAGAGCCAAAAAGTTGAGAGCTTCAGAGCCAGGGGATAAGATGGTGTTCTAAACCCATTATATTCTACGTAAACCAGTGGAGTTGAGTGTGGAGCTTGTAAAAGAGCTTAGACCATAATCCCAAAGAGCCTAGTTGAGTTGACTAGAGCTCCAGAAGATGTAGCCCAAGAGTTTTGGGTGAACTGCATATTAAACTTGTTGTCTTATGTGTGATTTTCATTTGTTGCATTGTTTCACTGTTATATGTTTTATATCAGTTTAAGCAAATTTACAGCACATAAATAGTTTAAAACAACCATAAGCATACACCTTATTTTCAACCACATATTTAATTCTGCATTGTTTAATCATAAAGACTTGGGAATATTTAAGCTTTGGAAGTGGGAGAGGTGCTTGTAAGTTAGACAAGAAGCCTACGTGCCCCATTTTCAGATCAACAGAAACATGGCCCATTGAAAAAACTTGCCAAAAAATTAAGTAATAATCTCTTTGGAGTAAACCCAATATAAAAATCCCTTTGAATAAAGAATAATTTGGAGATTTTGTAATCCTAAAAATTGATCTTAAGTTTCTAAATGGAAACAAAGGGTTTGTAATCCTCTACGTATCTAAAGGAATATAATTTGAGGATGAATATCCAAAACTTCAAGGGATGCAAGTTAAAATAAAAACACTCAAATTGAAACAAACTCAAGGAGAAATATAAACTTTCTTGATTAAAAACCCTCATAAGATGAATTAGTTGAAATCCCTGGTTCCATTATTTACCAAAATGTCTAATTGGACTGGCCCATATGTATGTTGGAAGCCTGTGAACAAAATAGAGGGAGTTACATCAAATTAATCTCCTTGAAGGAAAAGAGAAGTTCAAAAATCATTGAATGTATTGTTGACAAACCAGGAGCCTACAAGGGGAAAACACCAAATGCATTAGCCAAATTCTTTGAAATAGAAAAATCAAATCTAACACAAAAATCATTAAATTAGAAAAACCCTCTAGAAGCAATGAGTTTACTTATTAAGATAACATGTGATGAGGTTAATATAACATTTCATGAGGTTAATACAACCTCCATGAGTTTAATACAACTGTGATGAGGCGTAAAAGATAAAATTAGTTGAAGGAATAGTCACCAGAGAAGTCAAAGGTTGTATGGTTTAAATCCCCTCCCGTGGTTGCAGTAACTTCGGTCTACAAAGACTAGTAGAGAAAATGCCTTATCAAAATGGGTGCTCTACCCTACCATACAAAACAATTTTTTCTACTTTTCAATCACCTCAATCATCCCAACTGTTCAACACTGACACTTCACATGGTTGGGTCAAGGTAATATGTTGCATGGGGGACATGTAGTCCATGACCCACCCAATGGATATTGCATTGTAAAGGAATATCAATTTCAAGCACAAGGTTATGGGTTCGATTTTATCAAGCTATAAACTAGTAATAAAACTTTTAATAAAGCTAATTATGAGGATAAATACAACCATAACCAAAGAGAAGAACCAGAAAACGTATGATACATGGATATGTTGGATAAAAGAAAGCATGGGTGTGAATATAAAATATCACATTGTGTGTTCAAATAACAACAAGTTGAATAATGTGATTCGTTCAAAATAGGAAAAACATATTTTATATTATCATTAAAACTATCATATCTTGTTAATAAGAGTACCAAGTTTTGTGGTTTTGCAGTGAGATTCAAGAATAGGGAGTTAACCATTCATTATGCCAACATTCAATTTAAATAGAGGGAAATTTTTGTTTTTGGTGTAAATTTTACAGTGTTGAGGTACATTACATGTGGTATCAAAGTTGTAGGTATCAACATTGAGGTTTATGAGTCAAATCACAACTATACTTTAACAAAGTAAATGTTTTGACTTACACAGTAAGGATCAAAGTAAGAATATTTGCAACAAAACCATCTTTAAGACCTCTTAAAGGAGAGGATTTGTGCGTACAACTAAGTGGCGAGGAACCATCAACTACAGTGGAATTGTTAGAGATTTTGAAGGGTTAAAATCTAGTGCCGAATAGGAGAGTCTCATAAAAAAGTTTAACTAAAATCTAAATCCAAAAATAATATGACAAACATCAGATGATGGGGATAGAATTGAATCCCACAAAAGGAAAGAAAAAGATAGTATGGATGAGAGTGAGGCTATCGAAGCTAAATATGAAGAGGGAAATGAACATAGTTCAACCTAAATTCCACCAATAGTACCTAATCAAGTTAAGAAATAGTAGGTAGAGTTGTAAGAAGAATTCAAGAAAATTAGGCCTCCAGTGTTTGATGTTGAATCAGAGGATGGAGATCGAGCATGGTTGTCAAGCATGAATAAATATTTTCAAGTATATGAATATCCCAGTAATTTGAAAGCTAGATTGACCACTTACCAGTTGCAAGGTAAGACATCCCTATTATGGGAAGAGATATAGAATGTGCATAATATAGAATATAAGCTTGTGAGTTGGGAGGATTTTCAAAAACATTTCAAAGAAAAATACTTGACATAAACTTATTATGATGATAGAGCTAAGGACTTCCTTGAGCTAAAGCTTGGTCATATGATCATGGATGAATTAGTTGCTAAACTCACTCATCTCTTGCATTATGTACCATGTGTTTTCAAGGATAAAGGCAACATTCAATGGTGCATCAATTGTTTACCCCTTTTCTTCATAGAGAATATTGTGTATGAAAATTCCAAGGCTATGGATGAAACCATCCAAAAGGCTAGAATATGTAACCATCCATTTAATAAATGAATGATAATTCAAAATCTTGGAAAAGTGAGAAAAAAAATTATGCAAGGGAGTAAAGGGCCTAAATTTTCCTCTTTTAATAATTTTGGTAAGAATTTGTTGATAGTGCTAGAAGTCCACCAACATAAGGGTGCTAGGAAAAATACTAAGAGGGGGAGGGTGGGGAGGTGGGGGAGTGGAGGGTAGGGGGTGAATCAATATTTTTAATTCACTTTAACTTTCAATTTCATATTCTGAATTATGTACGCTATTGTTATTTATGCAACCAATGTATGTACGTAAGTTCAGTGAATGCAAACAATGTATATCTAGTTTACCTAATTTTCATATATTTCATCAATGAGTTAACTTAACCATTTAATTATTAGTTCATTAAAAAAATTGTATGCGGGAAAGTGTAGATCAATCACAACACATAAGGGATACACATATAAAACCAATATTTTATGTCGAAACCCAATGTGGGAGAAAACCTCCCATGTTGTCATCTCTTTCTTATTCTTTTAATATAAAGAAAACAATAATTACATTTTATACTGGCACATACTCTTACCAGAACACAGAAACCCACCTATAGGGGCTACAACCTTCACTCATTCTCCATCACCCAATAGAAGGGAGCTACAACCCCCTAATATTGTTTACCATTTCCTACTGGAAGGGAGCACCTAACTCGTGAACAAATTTACGAGCTACCACTGGAAGGAAGTTCCAAGTCCCTTACTGAAGGCTCCAACCCTCAATACCTCTTGTGGATCATGTTTCACAATGTTTCATACTAGATCCACCTATCAATCATCAAACAACATGTAGGCCACCTTTCATTATATTTTCAAACTGAACTCACACCCAATAGTATGCTCAATGCTAAGTAACAACTCTGAAACCAAATAATGAATCAATTCATCCACTCATTGAACAACCTAAGATACCCTACTAGATCATAGAATACTGAATCACCATAACCATATCATACTAATGCACAACCATTCATCAATAAACCAAGCCATACACTGTTAGTCATCACAGAAACCAAGTGTTGTCACCACAAACCCTAATCAAATTTACTTCGGAATGTATATGCTATTGTTTTGAAGAGAACTAGCATATACGTGTGCTTCCTCCACATACAACATGCATATAGATATTAGATTATTGAACACTAAATCATTTAGCTAGCTGGATCATTGTTACATAGAATCAACCTCTGAATTGAGTACTGAACCAATCACAGATCATTGAACCATACCTAGTCACACTTCTGCATCATTAAAACTGATCAATATTTCAATTCACAACTAAGTGAACTCAATAAACATTGCAAGACAAAGATGAACATGATCAATAACTCATCAAAAAACAACAACAAATAGAACAAACATCATCATTTATCATCATCTCGTAAAAAATGAAAACCCTAGTATATTAATGTTAATTCCACACAACAAATTTGTGTATATTTGCTACTACCATACATAACACCCGTGTATATATCTAAACATAATGAATAAAAAAATATCATAATGTATATGCAACTTAACATAAATAGATCCACATATGTACATGTTCATCCTAAATATAGATCTGAAACCTTTTGCTGCAAACATAATTCGCATTCACTGTCACACATTCATATCACATCATGATTATAACCATAGACCTATTATTACCAACTACAAGAATTAACAGATCAAGCAAGTGTATTCATTAGTCTTCACTACACTTTCAAATCTATCATATATTATCCATCTCCTTGCTTCCTAGTGCACACTTGTTTCAGATCATATCACACATGAGTAACCCAATACTTGCACTCAAGAACACCTTGATCTCCATCTCCTTATATAACTCTTTCCTTAGCCAATACCTTATGTAAATACTTTGGTAATGTCGTTGGTATTTTTTGACAGGACCAAATGAACATTGTCACTCTAATTAATATGATCTAATACCATGGTAATGATCCCTAGTATCCATATTTCCATGGTTCATATTATGTATGCAACTTTTACTCATAAGACCTGCAAATGGGCATGACCCTTCTTCATATGAATCACATATACTTTCTCAAGCTTCATTAAATTGTCATTTCTCTTTCTATAACATCTATATCGATCTGCTTGAGTTCCACAATCATCATAGTATCAAACTATTTCAATCAAGTACATATTTATCAAGTAGGTTTCCATCAAGGAAAACACATTAGCCATAATTCCAACAATCTTCCCCTTTGGACTTGATGGAAACCACTTTGGTGTTTGGACACCACCTATAAATACCTGTAAACACACTTGCAAACACCAAGTAATCTTTCTAAAGATTCTCTCCAAACACTAGGCTTCTCTCCCCCTTTGACAGCAAGGGAAAAGGGTTGAACCAGGCTGAACGAAGTATTGCCCTTGTAGTTCTCAATACTATAAGTCTAATCTGCTTATATGAGTCATGAAATATGCATAGTGACCATACTCCCTTTGAGCATATGTTGGGCCTTTGGAGGATATACCATGAAAGTACAAGACTTTATGACTCAAACAAATATGACCTTTCCTATCACCAATGACTCTATGCTCCCTTGATTACATCATTCATCCAACAAATTGGGCTTATATATTGGATCCAACTTTACATCAATGTCCCAAAATGATGGGATTACATACATGACATGACTTGATCCTAATAGCCCATACATGACTAAATTTTACAGTGATTTACAACATGGGTCTTTACATGAATTTTACATCAAGAGACATGCATGACATCCATAAGCATAAGCATGAATCTCAAGAATGAAGTAGAAAAGCCATGATAATCATCATCAACCATGATGCTCCAAATGTGCATCTATAGCATAATAATATGACAATAGAAAAATAAATTTCATAATGACGACAACATGAACATCCTCATCATAGTGTTGCAACAATCTCTCTAATATCATCATCGTGTGACCAAATATGCAATATTTACATGCATCACCAATCAACTGTCACATAAGCATAAGCTTGTTCAATACGTTTTTATCATAAACTCATCTCCTTGAACTTAGGTCATTAAGGTCAGCATACTCTCTCCATATATAGGAAGATCCACAATCCTCAAGTAGAAAAGGTGTAGGTTTTAACCCTATATAGAAATTACCTGCATACAAATTCTAAACACATAAAATAAACAATGCAACAACATAACACATAAAACACATATATAGAGAGATTTTCCCCTGGATCCCAAAACCGGGACTACCTGCATGATTTTTCATTATGTTCCTTTCAATGTTATAATACATATTTATACATGTCGAAGCATCCAATACCATGTACTGAAAACCATCGCATCCAATACCATGGAATGAAAACCATTGCGTCCAAAAAACATGTGCGAAAACCATGAACAAAACCATAGGTGGATCCACCCAACCTAACATAGGGTCCAAAACCAAAATTTTCCGGGGCGCCACCCCAGACCCCATAAAGTGGGGTTATGGATACACCTCAAACCCCCTGTGACCCCCCCCCCCGCTACACAATCGGCACAATGAAGGGGGCCTCCACCCTCACTCTAACCCCCTGGTTAACTACGTGGGCTAGTCATGGAAAGAATATAACACAACCCAACAAAAGGAATATCAATCTCTTGTGCCATAACACCATATGTAGCATATACAACATCATATTATCTCCATGTAGCAATAAAAAACAAAGAGAGCCTCCAGCATCACAAGCCATTGATAAAAATCAACAATGACCATACCATGCACATCCTCCTCATGAAGTGTATCAAGTAGGATTAACACACCATTAACAATTTCACCAAGTGCAACTCAAGCATAACTTCATTACATGTAATTCATGCATCATTTCCATTAGTGATAAAATGGAATCATATATTGATAATAATAGTAATATCCATGAACTCGCCATAAACACCACTATGCAACAAGGAGTGCTCAAGAAAGCATAATTCAAATAATGAACTATTAGAAGAACAAAAAATGCTCCCCCTTAACCTGTGCCAATTTTTCATCATCAAATCTAATCATATCCATCTCATCCATCAGCAAATGCACCAATCAACCATTCTATTAGAAGAAATATAAGATTTTGCAACAATTCATCATGAATCAACATCACTCCTAAGAAGCATATGGGTATCATCAACATACTGTAACATATAAATTCCAGAACTAGAATACCAATAATAAAATGAAGGAAGCATATGAGAAGCTCCCACTGAATCCATGCCACTTATTTTTCATCACGTAGAGGCAAACACAATTGTCTAGATTAAAAATCACGTATATACATGACTCTCTTTCATAAGATCCACGTACACAAAGTAAACTATTGATTTTTCATAACCACAGTTCCCCCTAAACATAACCTATATATTCTTGTTTATTGTTACTTGATTAGATACAATGTCAATAATATATAGATCACCAAAAGTATATCAAAATAGGATAGGGAATCATTATGAAGATACACATGCATATCTCCCTCTCCATTCATAAACCACTGATCATGTGGACTTGATCATCATTTGTTCTCCACGAGGTTGTGTACCTCACATTCATTTCTGTAGTCACTTTTAGAAGTATACTTTAAGTAGAGTATATTGCAATGATGATAATATCTTTTACTTTGAACCTAAGGAAGAGGAACTATACCTCTTATTTCTGCTTGAATTCTTCTTTACTAGCACATATAATTTGTTTGCATTTCTGAATCCTTTGTATGAATTTCTTGTAGATTCAAATTGATAATTGTAATATGCTAAAACAATTGAACTGAATCTACTCTACTGATCAATGAAAACAATTAAAAAATAGAGAAATCACGAGGCATACAAGAGAAATAATTCAATCAACGCATAACACAATGATTACTTTGGGAAAGTCACATCTAAAAACCCCTACTATCTATATATTGCATTAGCTAGAAAATATGAGAAGAATACACTTCTTTTCTCAATCTCAAGCAACCTCTGCATTATCTCTATATGTGTCAGTACTTCCTAGACAAGCCTTGGCGAATAATTATCCAATTTTCATATTACCCATCTCCTTATTTCCTTTCGTTGTTCCTCAAGTTATCAGCCCCTATTTAGTTGGGAAATTCCTCAATTATGAATTGTACAATCCTCATAGGCCTTCCTATGACTGAATGCACCATTTGTACAATTTAGATGATTATACAATTGATAGTACATTGTTGCTAAACTCTAATCTCAACTGGGTCTTTCTCTGATCTGACATGCATGAATTAATTATGAGTGAATCTTTAGTTTACTGGTTTATCACTGTAGGTAGCACCACATTGCACTTCAAGCAACACCACACTGCACTTCAGGAAGCACCACATTGTACTTCAGGAATCACCACACCCCACTTCAGGCAACACCACACTACACTTCAGGGAGCACCACACTATACTTCAGGCATGACCACACTATACTTTAGGCATCACAACACTCAAATGCATGTAACACCCCATTGGATTGCAGGAAACACCACACTAATAAACCTCCCACTAATTCCTCTATCAGTTGGAATTAGTTTAACTCACTTTAAATCAGTTAAACTGAATTCGTTAATTACAACTCAATATAAACTCCACCAGAGCTCTGAATTGGAGGAGACATTCTACATGACTCTATTCAAATCGTTAAATCAAATTAACTGGGCCATCTAAGTAAAATTAACTTAGTTAACTAATACAAGTTGTCATGAGATGTGGAATTACAATTTTATTCCCAATTTAATTCAAGGACAAAATTAAATTAGGATTTTCTTGTCTCATTTTCAACACCGCCTCTCAAAAAGAAAGGGATTATCTGCTACCCAGATCTTGACTATGTGGAACTCAAATTTTCATCTTGACTATTAGTTCCAGTCTTCACAACCTGTCACAAGGGATCAAAATGGGCTCTTACTATGTTCGGTTTTCAGAGATGTTTTGCACATGAGTTTTAGTTCAAACCATATCCTAATTATCTCCATCATAAGAATCTTGGAAAAATATTTCCAACGGTATATCACACTCTTGAAACTAGTTCCTGGATCAAAAGATATAATCGAAATGAATGATTAATTCTTGGTTATGCATGTTTTGAGGTCATTTGCTGCACACAGGGACAAGTTTACTACAAAATCAGTTTCTGAAGTAATGGACATGAATTTTACCAAAGTGAAAGATTTTTTTGTCAAACACATACCAAATAACAAAAACGTCCTTCAGTTTATGCATAGGTGTGACTATGTGGGAGATATGTAGTGATATTTGAAGCCTACATTAAAACAAAACAAAATGTTCATTTGTTTTACTATTTTAGTCATTATAGTGCGACGCCATTTTACAACACATACAAAGTAATTTTAGAAACCCAATATATTTTTTTTTCAACCACGAGCCATATAAAAGAAACCTCTTTCAGTTTATTCATAGGTGTCATGAATTGGAATATTTGACTAGATCTTTATAGCCTATTTTTACATATTTAGATATTTAATGATTCCCTGTTTTAGAGATTATTTTGTGGCACCGATTCCAAGCATCTAGAAACTAATTTCCCAAAATTTGAGAGAGTTTTTTCTCAAATATGACCTTATATACAAAAACCTCTTTCAGTTTTGTAACAAGTGTTATAGTTCAAGACATAGGAGTTCCTCTTTGACCCCTATTTTCAGAAATTCGGTCCAAATTTAATATAACTATTTCTATCTTTAGGGAGATGGTTCAGCTCAACTCCCTTAGTATATGGATGAGATAATTGTATATATTTTATGAATTTCAGAGTGTAAAGGGTTCAATTTTTGTAGCAGAGGAAAACTGCTTTGGACTGTGTAAAGCTTTTTCTAAATATTATTTTTGATGGAGCATTTTATGCCCTTTAGATTTGGGATCCATCATGATGTTTAATGTGCAGCATGTGCTCCTTGCAAAATCACTTACATACTTTGTTTTTTCTGCTAATTCTTGTTACAACATTATCTAATGCAAGTGTTAGGAATCCATCCACACATGATGCACCTTTCGCAATGATTTTGTTGTTAAATGTAGTGGTTCTCTTTGCGGAATCCATCCTCTATTTGATGCTTTGTTGAGTAACCCTGTGTTTCTTTTTCTTCTAATGCTGCCACTGTAGATCCAACCTTTGATTGATGCCTTTAGGGAACTGGGCTTTCTCATCTTTCCTTCTCTCATTTACATATTTTATCTAGCTAGACATTGCACTTAATTTGCCCCAAGTTTTCCAACATAAACTAGCCTCGATTCCATAGCCCAATGATCCCTTCTCTTGCTTTTTTCGACCCATCACTTTCAATGAAATCCCCATACTTCATAGTTATCCTAACATTCGATTATCACAACCACGTTTTGTTGGCAAAGAGAAAGCCCTCTCTGGTCTGGTAGGGCTAGATGCCAAATCAAAAGCTTGGTCTATGGTTACCTCAAAATTGTCTCTTCTTAGCCTTGAGGTTCATTCTGAGTGCTAACAAATTGGCACCGTTGTCGGGGAATGAGGTGATAGATCTTCTCCGGGGAATATCATTCAAGTTGGAGATCTGGTTGCTGATGGCGGGCAACAATCAAACACATATGAAGGCTGAAACATTCACTTGGCGACTCCAAGTCAATCTAGAGATTCCAACGCTCACTGATCTGTTCATGTACTAAAATAAGATGATGGTAGGGTATGTGGCAAACCCTTTGTTTTGTGAAGTTTTAAAAGAAGTTAGAGATTAGTTAGTGGATATTGAAATAGATGAGGTATTTTTCATTACCATGCTTTAATGTTTGAGATATCCTAAGTTTCCTCTTAATGGTAAAACTTGTTTCTTTGAGTTAGTGATTGAAAAATTTGAGAAGGAGATTGAGTATATAGATGTTCAAATTAAGTCATATGAATTCCAAGATCCCAAAAAGTTCTTGGAAACACTCCCTCCTTCAAAACAAGAAACAATAGGGATGCCCGTGGATGTTTGCATTGTCAATTTGTAGCTGGAATCATATGTTAAGGAGTTAGGGTAGTAGACATGGTCTGGTTTCTATGATCCTGTTGTTGCATCTATGGAGTATCTTTTTAGTTTGAATAAGAAACCAGACTATCTTTTACATAGCCAGACTCATTTTGTGCATGTATGGTTGTCAACATTTCCAATTGTGTCCTGGTTCAAGCACTCCCCAGCATCATCATTGCCACAACTACTTGATTGGCTGGTATGGAATTACATCATTACTTGATCTATCAATTTTGCATCAAAGTATGGTAGATTTGTAAATAAATAAGCTTCCCAAGGAAGCATTTCAGTTTCTGGTATTTGTTTATGTACATATTGCAGTATGTATATGTTTTTGGATTGGTATGATTTTTTTGGGTTTATAGTTGTTTGTGACCGTATTTCCCAATGGATGATGCACTTGGTCTATGGTGTTCTTGACACCTCCAAGGAGTTCCATCCCCAATAAGGCCAATGTTAGTTCTAGTCTTCGTAGTCTGTCACCAAGGATCAAAATGGACTCTTACTATGTCTGTTTTTCAGATATGTTTTGCACATTAGTTTCAGTGAAAATCATATCCTAAATATGTCCATCAGAAGCAGCTTGGAAAAGTATTTCTAGCAGTATATCACACTCCCGAAACTAGTTCTTGGATTAGAAGATATAATCGAAATGAATGATTGATTCTTGGTTATGCATGGTTTGAGGTCATTTGTTGCACACAGGGACAAGTTTACTACAAAATTAGTTTCTGAAGTAATGGACATGAATTTTGCAAAAGTGAAAGAGATTTTTGTCAATCACATACCAAGTAACAAAAACCTCCTTTAGTTTATGCACAGGTGTTACTAAGCGAGAGATATGCAGTGATATTTGCAGCCTACATTAAAAAAAAACAAATTTTGCATTTGTTTTACTGTTTTAGTCATTATAGTGCGGTGCCATTTTACAATAGATGGACAGTAATTTTACGAAACCCAAGGGATTTTTGTCAACCACAAGCCATATGAAAAAGACCTCTTTCATTTTATTAACAAGTGTCGTGAATTGGAATATTTGACTAGATCTTTACAACCTATTTTTACAATTTTGGATATTTAATGATTCCCTATTTTAGAGATTATTTTGTGGTACTGATTCCGAGCAACTAGAAACGAATTTCCAAAATTTGAGAGAGTTTCTTCTCAAACATGAACTTATCTACAAAATGGTCTTTCATTTTTTTAACAGGTGTTATGGTTCAAGAGATACGAATTCCTCTTTGACCCCTATTTTCAGAAATTTGGTCCAAATTTATTGTAACTGTTTCTATCTTTAGGGAGATGGTTGAGCTCAACTCCCTTAGTATATGGATGAGCTAATTGTATATATTTTATGAATTTTAGAGTGTAAAGGGTTCAATTTTTGCAGCAGAGGAAAGCTGCTTTGGACTGTGAAAAGATTTTTCTGAATATTATTTTTGATGGAGCAGTTTCTGCCCTTTAGATTTGGGATCCATCACGATGTTTAATGTGCACCATGTGTTCCTTGTAAAATCACTTACATAATTTGTTGTTTTTTCTAATTCTTGTTACATCATTATCTAAGGGAAGTGTTAGGAATCCATCCATGCATGATGCTCCTTTCACAATGATTTTGTTGTTAAATGTAGTGGTTATCTTTGCAGAATCCATCCTCCGTTTGATGCTTTGTTGAGTAACCCTGTGTTTCTTTTTCTTCTAATGCTGCCACTATAGATCCATCCCTTGATTGATGCCTATAGGGCAGTGGGCTTTCTCCTCTTTTCTTCTCTCATTTACATCTTTTATTTGGCTCAACATTGCACTTACTTTGTTCCAAATTTGCCGATAGAAACTAGCCTCGATTCCATAGCCCAATGATCCCTTCTCTTGTTGTTTTCGACCCATAAATTTCAATCAAATCCCCATATTTCATAGGTAGCCTAAGATTCAGTTATCGCAACCACATTTTGTTGGCAAAGAGAGATCCCTCTCTGTTTTGGCAGGGCTAGATGCTAGATCAAAAGCTTGGTCTATGGTTACCTCAGAATTTCTTTTTCTTAGCCTTGAGGTTCATTATGAGTGCTAACATTGACACATTTTCCTTTGTCAAAATATTTTCATCTTGTTCCTCTGTAGGAATGTACTCCAACAACATGATTCTCCTCTACACACAATCTCATAGATGGTTACACTAGATGTCGATATGCTTGGACCAATCATGAAAAACTGGATTCTCAAAGAGTTTGATACAACTATGATTGTCACAGTAGATCACTATAGGATCCTCCTACTGACCAAATAATCCAACAAAGATATTCCTCATCTAGATAGGCTCATAAGCTGCTTGACTAGCAACCATGTACTCCACTTTTGATGAACTGAGTGCAACTGATCTCTACTTCTTGTTGTACCAAGAAATTGTTGTTCACCGAATACCTGAGGATTCCCCCTAATGTTCTCTTTTTGTCAGATGGGCTCCCTACCCAATTTGCATTTGTGAAGCCTTGAAGCTTCACTCTCTCTATCTATCGGTACTAGATACCAAACTGAGTGGTGCCTCTGAACTATATCAACACATGTTTAGCTTCCTTCCAATAGATTTTGGTTGGCTTAAACATTGCTTGAATAATTTTGTTAACTACAAAACATATTTTTGGCTATGTGTGCACAAAATACATAAGTAAACCCACAATCTTCCTGTAAATAGTAGCCTCCACTACTTCACCTAAAGTAACATCTTCCTTCCTCCAATTACTTGGTAGAGGAGTCTCCATGGGTTTGCTGCTCTCCATGTGGAACTTCTTTAGTATCTCATTGGCATACTTGCCCTGAGAGCCAAATAGTTCCTCACCTCCTTTTCGTACTTTCATAGCAAGGAAATAATGCGTGAGCCCTAGGTTCTTCATATTGAATTCTCTTGCAAGATCCTCTTTGCAATATTTTATTATCTTCTCATCACCTGTTAGAATCAAATCATTGACATATAATACTATAATCAACAATTTACCTTCAACCACAGTATGGTGAAGGTTCACATCTACTTCACTTTGGGTGAAACCCAACCTGGTGAAATAGTTGTCAATCATGGTTTACCAAGCATGGGGTGCTTCTTTTAGTCCATACAATTCTCACTTGAGTCTGCACACATACCACTCTCTATTAAATGTCTCAAATCTTTCTGTCTTCTCAATATACAGCTCCTCCTCAATCACACCATTAAGGAATATTGTTTTCACATCAATTTGATGTATCTTCCATCCCATCTCCATTGAAAGTGCTCCAATAGATTTGATTGAAGAGTACCTTGCTACTGAAGCAAAGGTCTCCTTGTAATACATTTCCCTCCTCCTGAGAGAACCTTCTAGCCACGAATTTTGCCTTGTATTTCTCAACACTCCCATTTGTTGCTTGATTTAACTTGTAAAGCCATCTAGAACTCACCACTGACTTGTCTACTAGTGTTAGGACCATTTCCCTAACATTTTTTCTAATAATGGGGTCATACTCTTCAACCATGGCATCAACCCATATTGGTTGTTGCACTGCCTCCTCAAATGAGGATGGCTCAAACTCTACACTCTCACTCATGGAAGCCATGTATCCAGTCTACTGATATGGTGACCTCCTCTACATGCACTATGATGTGGGTACTCCCACATTCTCTCTACCATCATGCATAAATATTTTTAGCCTCTCTAGTGTGCTTCCTTCCATCTCTTCAAGTCTCTGCATTAGTGGGTGCTTCCACACTCTTCTCCTTTGCATGTGGCTACTCCACATCATCTTGAGGTTCTTTCTTAGGAGATAAAAGCTCCTCTTGTCCATGCAACTAAAGTTCCATCTCAAGGGAACAACTATTTTCCTTATCGTCATCGAACTTCACATCTCTACAAACCAATGACATCCTATGAGATGGAAGGTACACCCGATAGTTGTGAGCTGTATCAGTGTACCCAACAAATATGCCCAGCTCAGCTGTTGGCCCTATCATTTTCTATTCATGCTTGGTAACATGACATTAGACTCATGAACCAAATATCTTGAACTGTACGCATCTGGTTTCTTACTTGAAAAAAGTTTCTTCTGGTTTACTCATCCTAAGAATTCGATGAGGACTTATGTTATGCACATAAATAACTATGTTGCATGCTTCAACCCACAAGTGCAATGATAGGCCCTGATCATGTAACATCACCCATGCAGCTCCCACAATACTTTCCTTTCAGCCACCCCATTCTTCTGTGGGTTATGAGGTGCTATTAACCTCTATTGAATGCCTATGCTGCACAAAGTTCTTGAATTCATTCGATACATATTCTCCATCCTTATCGCTCTTGAGAGATTTAAATTTCTTTCTAGTATCTTTCTCGAAAAGTGCTTTAAATTCAAAAAAGTTAGCGAATGTATGATCTTTGTTCTGCATGAAGAAAATCTAGCACTTACAAGAAAAGTCATCTACAAATATTACATAATACCTATGCTTGGTCATGGAGGCTATCAAGAACAGTCTACACACATTTGAGTGAACTCTTTCAAGGATTGCTTGCACTCGACTGTCTTTATCATGAAAGTTATCTTTGGTGTACTTCCCCAAACTACACCCTTTGCATGTGCCTCTCTACTCTAGTGTACCCTTGGGAAGTCTTGTAGAAATTTTCTGCATGATCTTCAAACCTCCATGGTGTAAGTGACCCAATATTCTATACCACAACTCACCAATGTCTTAAGTCTGCACCTTCTCTACTTTTTTTCTCAAAGAAACACAATCTTCTACATCCAATTTGTAGAGGTTATTCACTTGAACCTCAATCTGCTTCACTTATTATGAGGCCATGTGATGAAGGAAAGCCTTTCCTTTGCTAAATATCACATTGTAGCCATGGTCCTCCAACATGGCAACTAAAACCAAATTATTCTTGAAGCCTAAAACATACATGACATCTTTTAATGTGAGAGGAGAACTAGACACCCTCTGAAAGGTAATAATATCGATGTCGATCGTGCTATACCTCCCATCATATCCCATTTTGATGTGCATCTGGAGGTCCTTCTCCTCCAACTCATTGAAGAAATATTTGTTTCTAGTGATATGGAATGAGGCTCCACTATCTAGGTACAACACACTACTCATCCTCAATGTCACCATGCAAGCGATGAGGTTAAAATCCAACTCAAATTGTGAAGCAAGATTTTCACCTGCCACCCTTCCTGAGGGCTTCTTGTCGACCTTCTTGTGTAGACACTTCGTGGCATAGTTTCCCATCTCATGACAATGAAAATATTTAATCTTCGGCATGTCATTCATATTTTCACCCTGATTGGAATCTGATTTGGAATGGGATGAATTCCCCTTCCCTTTCTTTTCCTTTCTAGCTAAGGCACAGTTCTCCTCATCATCATGCTTGGATGAGGATCCATCTCTGGTGTTCCGTTGAATCTTTTCTTTCACCAAGTTAGACCGCAAAATCTCCCACTTTGGTAGCTTCTCTCTCCCATTAGCTGAGTCTTGGTAGTTGTGCCAGCTCTTGGGAAGGCCTAGAAGTGCTAGGCTCATTATACCATCTTAAAAAACTGTAACATTAACACTTCCAAGCTCATCCCAACGTTGTGTGAACTTGGTCAAGTACTTCGGTATTGTGTCACCCTTATCCATCTTGATTTTTTTGAGCTTGTCCTTTAGTTCGAACTTCTTGTGGTCATTATTGTTTTGAAATAGGTGTTTCAAGACATTCCACATTGCATATGGATTCTCCTTACCATGGAGGTTTGAGACAATATGATCTTGAACTCCTTCTAGGATAAACCTTCTTGCATTTGCCACATATTTTATACACTATGCCAGATCTTGAGCATCTACTGCTAGAGGCTTAGGAATATATTTGTCTATGAATTTAGCCTTAAGCTTATTGTCTTCCAACACTACCTCCATCCTGTCCTTCCAAGAAATATAGTTCAAACTACCCTCACGGGCGTATTCTAGTCTCAATTCATAGAATGACATCCTGTTGGCTCTGAATTATGACTTTGCAAATTTGATTTCACCTGCAAAGTACAAACTTGTATTCTCCTCTTCTGTAGTGATTTAAGCTCTGATACCATGTAGAAATTTCTTGTAGATTCAAACTGCTAATTGTAATAAGTTAAAACAATTCACTTGAATCTACTCTACTCATCAGTTGAAATAATTAAATGATCATGAAATCACGAAGCATACAAGAGAAAGAATTCAATCAAAACATAACACAATGATTTCCTGGGGAAAGCCATATCTAAAAACCCCTATTATTTTTATATTTCATTAGTCAGAAAATATGAGAATATTATAATGCTTTTCTCAAGCCTGTGAAACCTCTACACTATCTCTATATATCTCGCAGTTTCATAGACAAGCCTTGGCCAATATTTAATGAATTTTCTACTTTCCCAAGTCCCTATTTCCTTGCATTGTTCCTCAAGGAATTAGCCCCTATTTAATTGGGAAATTCCTCAATTATGAATTTAAAAATTATCATAGGCCTTCCTCTGTCTGCATGCACCATCTATACAATTCACATGACTATACAATTGATATTACACTATCCCTAAACTCCAATATCAACTTGGTATTTCTCTTATATGACATGCATGAGTTAATTATGGGTGAATCTCCAATTTACTAGTTGATCACTGAAAGATGAACCACACTATACTTCATGCAACACCACATTGTACTTCAGGAAACACCACACTTGACTGTAGGCAACACCCCACTAGATTGCAGGTAGCAACACACTACTAGACCTCCCAATAGTCCCTCCATATGTTGGAACTTTTTTAACTTACTTTAAGTCATTTAAACTAAATTAATTAATTACAACTCAAAATAAACTCAACCAGAGCTCCTAATTGTAGAAGACACTTTACAAGACTCTATTTAGACCCTTGACGCGAATTAATTGTGGCAACTAAGTCAAATTAACTTAGCTAACTAATACAAGTTATCATGAGATGTGGAATTACAATTTTATTCCCAATTTAATTTGAGGAAAATATTAAATTAGGATTTTCTTATTACATTTTCAACATCCTCTTGCTATAACCTTTCCAGTGTCTTCTTCTATAGTTTTTCATTTAATTGATGTAAACAAAATTATATGTCCTTTATCATCTATTTTACCTACACTTAGAATATTATACTTTGGCCCTTGTACTAATAATTCATCACCTACTTTTGTATACTTATCAAGCTTACCTCTACCTTTTCCTAGAACTTCTGCTAGAGCACTCTTTCCAAGAATAAATTTATCATGTTTGTTTTTCTTTAGAGATTTAAACTTTTTCTTATCTGTAGTCATGTGATGAGAGAATACATTGTATATGTACCATCCATCTTCATCTTCAAATGAACACACATCAAGGCTAAACTTAATTTGTTCTTCTTCCTTTTGTTTAGTATGAGAATCGCTGGTGGATCCATCTTTCTCAGGTCTTTTGGAAACAATATTCTTGTTCGTTTGCTTTCCTTGTTGTCTTTGAATATCTATTGAATGGTTTTTGCATTATTTTGGTACATACCCAAACTTGTTACAAGTATAACATCTTACATGGTCAGAAAAGGGAACATCATAATATTTCTACTTGACATTTATTTTATTGCGATCAATAGATTTTTGACCAAATATATTGCATGTAAAATAGTAACCCTAAAAGAAAATAGAATACCTTTTAGATAGTGATCTTCTTGTGAAGTGGCTATTTTCTTGATATCAAAGCAATATGTTTCTGCAATTGGCTACAATGTGTCCATAATTATGACCTATAAAACATTCAACATCATTGATCAAAGGAGAGAATCAATTAATGCTTCTTTTATTTGGAGTGAATGATTTCCTTTGAAAATTAATTTTCCTTGGATGTTGATATAGTTGACTTCTCATCTCTTTACCAGGTCTTTCATAGTTTGCTTTATTAATCTCATAATTTCTTGCACAATCTTGTGAGCTAGATTCTCCTTTACAGTTTCATGAAAACCAAGACCAAATTTAATGGAGGGATACATTTGACTACTAAGAATGTTATCCAAAATCTTAGCACTATCCTGAAATTTCAAGTGTTTACCCTTTTCTTCTAATTTACCTTTTAGAATACTTACCTTGACCTCCAGTCTTTGACACTTTCCTTCCTTTTCTAGATAGCTCTTCGTCATCCCTTCTTCAACATTTCTTCCTTATTCCAATTGTTATTTTAATTCAATAATATCTTCCTTCATCTCATTCTCTTATTCTTCAAGTACTTGGAATAACTCTTCATTACATTTGTTTGACTTTTTAAGATCTGATCTTAGAGAGACGATGTCAGCTTCAAGTGCTTCACAATATTATCTGGCTTCTTTTATCGTATTTATTGATTTATCATGATCCCTATTCTCATATGTGTGTAACATATTCTTAAGATTGGTAATACTTTTCAAGGAAAAAAAAGTTTTCTTCTAAGGTCAAGAACTCTTTCTAACCCATCATCTTCTGAATCAGTAACTCTATCTGACATAAAAAAGTTGTATCATCTTTTGACACATCATTATTTCCTTTAGAGACAAGGTTACTTGATGAGCAACCTTTTTGTTTTTCCTTTATGGATTGCTTGTATATTATCCCTTTCACTTCTACCCATGAGAGAAATTTTAGTTGATTCAATGTCATCTTCATTATCATCAATATTACACAAACAAGGAAATGGACCACAATTATAACAAAAACTAGTAACTGATAGTTCTTTGTCACAAACTTCTTAATTCTTGATCAACAGAAAATGGGGTATTCTTGTAGCAAAATATTCTTTGACATCTTTAATTGTAACTACATCTGGTATATCACTTTCACAATTTTCTTGGACTAACTTCTTCCTTTGAGCTACCTTCTTCTTTTGCTTCTTTCCCATTGTCCCTGATCCAATCTTAAGTGATTAAGCTTTTGCTGGAGTGACCTGCACCAATTCTAATTGTTAGGAAAGATACTGAGACGAGTAGGGGAGGGAGGGGAGGGGGGTGGAATAAATATTTTTAATTCACTTTAACCTTCAATTTCATATTCTAAATTCTATATGATATTGTTATTTATGCAACTAGTGCATGTATGCAACTTCTGTGAATGTAAACAACGTATATCCAGTTTACCTAATTTTTCATATATTTCATCAATGAGTTAAATTAATCATTGAATTATTAGTTCATTAACTGTCTAGTATGTAGTAAAGAATAGATAAATCACAACACATAAAAAATACACATAGAACACTGGGAATTTAGGTGGAAACCCAATGTGGGAGAAAAACACCACTATCGTCATCTATGTCTTCTTATTTTATTACAAAGAAAACCTTCATTACATTTTGTACTGGTGCAGATTCTTACTAGCATGTAGGCACCCATCTATAGGAGGCCACAACCTCCACTCGTTCCACAACACCCACTAGAAGGGAGCTACAACCCCCTAATCATGTTTACCTACTCCTACCAGAAGGGAGCACCTACCCTTTAAACAAATTTATCATCTACCACTAGAAGTAAGCTCCAACTCCATTACTAAAGGTTGTAACCCTCAGGACCTCTTATGGACCATATTTTATAATATTTTGGATTGGATCCACATGTTAATCATCAAACAACTTATAGGCCACCATTCATCATATTTTAAAATTGAACCCACACCCAACATTATGCTCAATACCAAGTAACAACGCTAAAACCAAATACTAAATCAATTCATCCAATCACTAAGCTAACCAAGATAGCATACTGGATCATAGAATACCGAATCAATACTAAGTCACCATAACCAGATCATACTAATTCACAACAATTCATCAATATGCCAATCCATACATTATTAGCCTTCCCAGAAAGCAAGTGTTATCACTGCAAAACCTGTTAAAATTTACTTCAGAATGTATATTCTATTGTATTAAAGAGACCCTGTGTATATACATGCTTCCTCTTTATACAACCTTCATACAGATCTGTTGTGGCCACCAAGAACCCCCCTCCTTATGAAGTGTTATTGTTAATACTAAATAAGTGGGGACCCTTAGTCAAAAATTTAAAAAAATGAATTAGTGTTTATATTTCCTTTTAGATAAAACTTACAACATCATGGACTTAGGAAAATACCTTTGAATAATCTAAAAAGCTTAAGTTTTATGATGAAGAAAGTAAATTCATTCCTTAAGAGATATCGCATCGCGCAAAGAATGGTAGGGTACCTTCTAATGACCAAAAATGATAAAAAAACGCGAGATTGTGACGTGAAACTCCATCATATTGCATGCATTAATGAGCACTCACGTTGAAAAACCTTAAATCGCTTATATGCGATATCGCATATTGTACATCGCAAAAATCACATAAATTACACATAATGACTATAATGATTAAGCGATCTGTGATCTTGCGATATTGCGATATTGCGACCAAGCAACCTTGCGATAGAAAAACACGATGAGATTGCGGTAATGCGATGCAACGATCTGCGATATCGCAAAGAAAATTGCAAGACTTCTCCATCGCAGTTGTTTCTGGCTCATTATTCGAGAAAACGTTTTTTAGGCCAAGAACTGGTCATGCACTTTAATGCAAATTAATGAATTGTTGCCAGCTGTTAATGAAATATGGTGTTGTGTTTTTTGAAGAACTAGTTCATGTAAGGTGGCGTGTTTTTGCATATCTTCGGCATTTAAAGTTTTCTTTTCATTATTTTTATCATTACTTCCACCTCATTTGTAAACTGCAGGAACGAAGGACAAAAGGTTATACAAGGTAAGATGCAGGAAACTATGAGGAGGAAAGGTAGTACTCCAATGTCCATTTGGGAAACACACCTAATCTACTTAAGGAAGAGAAAGAGCCGCAAAAATTTTTTGAGGCATCCATCACAAATCTCTCATATACAACCATAGTTGAATGGGTATTGAATGATGCTGATACCAGAAACAAACAATTTAATGCTCAGGGTCAAGAGCTCATGGAATCACTATTTTTACAAATTTTGAGCTTCATACCCGATAAGAGAAAAAGGTGCAAAAGGCGAAAAACACATCAGGGAAGCCCAGATCAAGGAACGGAGGTAGTTTTCGATGTGAGATTAGCGCTTAGCGCTAATCACACATCGCTGAGAAAACTTGCTCGAAAAGGAAGGCTTCTAATTACTCAGTTACCTGCAAGCCCCGAAAATTGCAAGAAAGCAACGATAGAAACAAACTGGAAACAGAAAGCTAAAGAAAAAGCAAAAGCAATCCAAGGGTTAACCAAGTTGAAATGGGATTATTACCAGGCATACATGGTAAAGCCACATAGTCATTAGATGACTCTCAAGTATATCATCGATTTTGCTGAGAAGATAGTGCCAGCTCTTGCCGATTCTGTTTGCTTAACTCAACCAAAGGCGGAAGACAATCAGCTGACTCTACTCAGGCAAATACTGAATGCTTGCGATGTTAAGGAGAAAATATAGAAATAGTTAGATATTAGATTTAATTTTAGAAATAGTTTTGCTTATAAAAAGGACGGTCATTTAACCAAATTCTAAATTTCTGTAAATAAGTTATTTAGTTAGTAGAATTTAAACCCTTCTCATGCATTTAGAGAAGGGTCCAGAAATTTATCAAAAACTTGTCCTCAGAACATGCACTTTTGCACCCTCTGAGGAGGTTTTGATGAATGAATGGAACAGGGTTTATTGATATTTGCATTTGATATCTGCTACTAATGTTGCACTTATGTACTCTTAGTGGATGTTAGATCAAGGAGAGATAAATCAATTGTCACTTGAAGCTCATGAGTAGGACTAGTTATAAATGGTACTTTTATCTCTTAACCATTTCTGCTTATGCATTAAAGTGGATGCCTGAGTTATCATTTGGCACTTTTGTATGGTGATAACTATTTATTTATGCTTAGTGTATGAATAGCTCATTTATGCGATATGTTTTCATAACTATTTCATCTAAATTTTTATACGAAGTAGTTCATCTTTATTGAATTCCTTTCTTATAATAGCTGAATGATCTTTATTACCAGATATTGTTTGAAATCTTTTTAGATTGCATAGAAGAAAGATCACACCCCAGGTTAGCATAAATTTAGATGTTTTTCTGTTTATTAGGATACAATAGCATAGCACTAGATTAGAATTAGGATAGAAGTATTTGATTTAGAACAAAAACATCCATTTTTCTCACACACACACACTGAGTTGGGGAACTGGTCCCATATCCCTAGTTGGACCCGCTATACCGAACAGATAAGGAGTTGCCAACCAAGGTCCAGAATGGGAGGGTATCCCCCTTTTTGTAGACCCAATTTTCGGGGCCTTCCACATATTTGGCGCTAGAAGGAGGGCCTGAACTATGAATGACAAGTAAATCTAGATCAAAATACCATTCTGAGAGTAAATCACCCTCACCATCTCCCCCGACTTCTCCATTACACTTAAATCTAGAGTTATAAGTTGCTGGAGCATCAACCGCTGCTACAAACCCTGACATTTCAGAACAATCTATTATTGAACATCCTGAAGTCGAATCTTTGATTCACAAACTTCAGCGATTTTCCATTTCTCCTCAAAGATCTGATAAATCTCAAGGCAGCGTGACTTCGCAGTATAACCCTGCTCATCCCTTGACTAGATTAAAGAGTGAAAAGTTTGGCTTTCAACCAACCGAATTACCTCTTCCCAAAAGGAAAAGAACAAGGAAATCACCTAAAGAGTCCGACAGCAAGACTCTTTCATCAACATCATCCATCTCAACCTCTTCACCGCGAAGTCAACCATCTACTCCTCAACTTCAGACCATTGTCAATCCACCCACTGGAACCCCTACAACTCCTCCTTCATCTGCGATCATAATATCCTCATATTCCCAACCACAGGGATCATCTTATGCACTTCCTTCTATTAGTAGTTCAGCAATGGCCCAATCTCCATGGAATAACCCCGGGGCAGTCTTAATGCATTCACCCTTGAGTCAAATACTGGCCCATCCCAAGAAATGGTTGCCTAAGTTCAATCCCAAGGCAGACATGCTAGCAGAAGAGCACATAAACAACTTTATGCTATCCATTAATATCAATGGGGTTACTAATGAAGATGTTGTTGCTCAACTGTTTCCTTATACTCTGCAAGGAACAGCCGGATCGTGGTATTTCTCATTACCCTCTAGATCTATTACTAGTTGGGACATCTTCCAAGACCAATTCCTAACCAAGTTTGGTAACGACAGGTCTACGGCAACGTTAATCAACGACCTATCCAACCTTAGGGCTGAATCTAGAGAGCCTATCAAAGACTTCAATCTACGTTTCAATAAAATTCTAAACAAAATTCCTACTACTTCCCAGCCCAGCAAAGAAGTACGATGTGAATGGTATATCACTGCTTTACCATCAAACATAGCAATCTTCGTGGACAAGGCTAATAAAACAACCATAGCAGAAAACATGAAAGAAGCCATAGCAGTAGAGAAACGTATAATAGCCCTAGAGAACAAATCTGCGATAGAGGAACCGAAATCTAAGAAGGTCACCTTCAAAGAAGAGTCCAAGAAGAAACAAGCAAAATATCCATTCGATTTGGAGGGATTGCAAAAAGTTCTGAAGACCATGTCCAATGAAATGGTCAACATAAAAAAGCAAGTAGCAGAAACTTCTTCAAAAAGGCCCTACAAAAATTTTAAAAGAGGCCCGTCAATGGATTCAAGGCCACCCAATGCTATTACAAGTGTTGAATCCGAGGAAGAGGAAGAGGAAATTGCCACTGAAGGGCAAACCGATGATGAAGAAGTTGTAGAAGTACAAGGAACGTGGGATTTGAAAATAGGAAGTGGCAAGTACGACGGATATTCCAAATATCCTGGGCAGATAAAATTCTCTGGAGTTGATCCATCCTAGCTAAAGGCAACCTTTGGTTCATTCTCTTTCTTCACCTAAGATCATCACATGGGTTTTTGAGACCCAATATTTTCATATTGGACAAACACTCTTCCTTGCTTCATAGTTTCCATTCTGGTAACATATCACAAAAATGCAATCTACCGGCTATGCATATTAGATCTACATCTGGACCAACGTTTGCTTGAATCTACCCCACTATTTTATAGATACACATATTTCATGGAAGCATTCTGGAACAAAACAAGATGAATAAGAAGTCTGTGGGTTGGGACGAAAGAAACTATTACCCCTTGTCCAGAAATATGTGGACAGCAACCCAAAATAAGCTGCAATCCTCCCACAAGAAGAAGATCAAGAAGTATTCCCAGTTAACACACGAAGTAGAAATCAGCTTGATCCACCCCAAACTACCCCAAAGCCAAAGAGCACAAGCTCTGCAACAAAGGATAAAGTCGCAACAAAGAAAACGACATCTAAAGCGACTCAAACTAGCCCAGCCCAAACACATACATCAACTCCATCTAAAACATTGATCGTTTCGGATGAAATGGAGTACAATATTATAGAAGACATGAAAAAGACTAGGGCCAACATCACTCTTTACGAATTGAGCAAGTTAAAGCATCAACAAAAGATAATGTTGAAAGAATTACATGTTGTGCCAGTTGCACCTTTGCCTGCCGTTGTACTTTCTCAATCTTCCCAGAACATGGTAAGACTTCCAACTAATACGACTAACAAGATTGATCCAAATGACATTGCTTTAATTGGAGGAAGACTGAGATCTCATACTCCCCTGTTTCTCATTACTTATGAAATTTTTAATAAAAATGTACATAATTTTTTAGTGGATTCTGGTGCTTCATCGAATATTTTACCAAAGTCCGTATGCGCCGAATTAAACATTCAACCACAGAAATCCGTTGTTCGCATAGTTCAGCTAGATCGATCGCAAGTCAAAGTCATTGGCGAACTAAACCAAGTAACCGTAAGGTTGTCATCCAACCCAAAGGTATGTCAAGTTATCGACATTTTAGTCGCTGATATCCCTGAATTTTATGGCTTAATTCTTAGCAGGGTTTGGTCAAAAAAACTGCATGGGTACTTTGCAACTGATTGGTCGTAAATGTGGCTTCCTTTCAATGGTAAGCCAAATCTAATAAAAGTTGAACGAGAATTACATCAGAAGTACATAGTAACGGAATTAGAGGGGGAAAATGAACCAGTAGCATATAACAATAGCATAATTCGCAATTACTCAGTAGATTCTTTCCTCGGCAATTTTAATGCTCTTACATCACCTTATTTAGAACATTATGTTTTGTCCCAAGTCGAAAATTTTCCTCAAACAGATAGTTCAAAATGTATCAATTTTTTAGATAGATCTGTAAATAAATCTTTATTTTGGAAATTATTTTTTGATAGTTCTAAATCTAACGAAGGAGCAGGAGCAGGATGCATGCTAATTAGTCAAGAAGGAGATAAAATCATGTTAACATGCAGGCTCGAATTTTATTGTACCAACAATACAGCAGAATATGAGGCTTTAGTCCAATGGTTGTATAAAGCAATTGGGTTAGACATCAAGTACCTCCAAGTCTTCAGAGACTCTAAAATTGTAGTCAGACAGGTACAGAATACTATACATTTCTTATCAGGTCATTTAAAACACTATCAATCTTTAGCTCAAGATCTTACTGAGCATTTTATAGCATTCAATATTTCATCAATTCCCAGACTCCAGAATGCAAGCGCTGACCTTTTAGCTAACGTAGCTTCTAAGCTCATTCCTTCGGAAGATTTTAGTCCAGATAGATTCTTAATAGAATTAATATTTAGACCTTCTATTCTTGACAACATCACAAATTGGAGAATATTCAACAATGATCCTGATATCGTAAATTTCCTTACATCTGAAGGATCCTACTCCAATCAAATAATTGACGAAGACCAATATGATCGACAATTGCAACAAGATAGAACTAACAATGTTATACCTAAGTCAGTGGTCAAGTTAGAAGATTTGTACGATTTGAAAGATCAGTTTAAAAGGTTTACCAATTCAAAGCTCCAAAGTTCAACTTTGAATTACGAATTAGTAACCCTAGGAACTGATGCCAAACCACAAAACATTAATCTAGGCCTTGGCCTAGCCCCTGAAGAAAAAATAGCGTATATTCGTCTTTTGAGACAATAAAAAAATGTTTTTGCTTGGAACTATGATGAACTCAAAACATACGACACTTCCATCATCCAACATACTATTCCAATGACCGATAATGACAAACCTGTCCAACAAAAATTGAGAAAGATCCATCCCAATTTAGAAAATCAGATAAAAAACCGAACTCAATAAGTTGTTGAAAGCCAAGATAATTTTTCCCGTCAGACATTCTAAATGGGTCTCCAATATGGTACCTGTTAGAAAGAAAAACGAAGATATTAGAATTTGCATTGACTTTCGAAATATTAACAAGGCCTGTCAAAAAGACAATTTTCCCTTACCACCGATGGAGTAGATATTGCAGACAGTGGCGGGCTTAGAATTAATGTCTTTCTTGGATGGATTTTCAGGATACAATCAAGTGTTGGTACAGCCTGATGATCAATTGAAAACCACATTCAGAACTAAATGGGGCACATATGCATATCGAAAGATGCCATTCGGTCTGATGAAAATGCTGGTGCCACATTTCAGAGAGCCAAGGACATTGCATTCAAAGGTTTAGTCAGTAAATCTGTAGTAATTTATTTGGATGATATAACTGTGTATTCCAAGAAACAAGGCAACCATCTCAAAGACTTGAAACAAATCTTCCAACGATGTTTAAGGTATGGAATTTCACTTAACCCAAAGAAATCTTTTTCACATTAAGTGAAGGGAAACTTCTAGGATTCATAGTGTCAAAGTGTAAAATTCACATCGATTTCGACAGAATCAAAGAGATTTCTGAAATATCCCTACCTCATAACAAAAAACCCATGCAATCTTTCCTTGGTCATATCAACTTTCTAAAGAGATTTGTTCCAAATTTTTCACGAATTGTGTCTCCTTTACAAGCCATGATAAAAAAGAACTCTAATTTTAATGGGGCCAGGATGAACATGAAGCATTCAACCTGATCAAACAAGCTATTATTAATGTTCCATCTTTAGCAACTCTGAATTTTCCAGAGCCTTTTATTTTATATACATTTGCCTCAGATAGGTCATATGCTACGATACTCACTCAAACGAATCAAGAAAGGGCGGAAGCCCCAATTTCTTTTTTTAGTTCAAATTTACAGGGTGCTGAATGAAATTATTTGGATGTGGAGAAATAGGCTTATGATGTTTTCAAAGCAATCAAATATTTCAGACCTTTTCTACTCAAAACCCATACTAAAATTATAGTGCCGTTTCCAGCGGTAAGGAATCTTCTAGTACAAAAGGATGTGGGTGAGAAAAGGGCCAATTGGGTTACTGCCTTACAAGAATATGACATAGAAATTAAACCAGCAAACATTATAAGAGGTCAAGGCTTTTTCAAAATGCTGGCTGGAGCGTCGCAAATTTCTGAAATTCCATCTATAGAGGTACAAATGTGTGAGGTAAGCCTAAACGATGAAGAGTCATTATACGTTGATATCATTTATTATCTTAAAAAAGGGTATGCTCCTTCACACCTCAATCATACTAAGAAAAGAGCTCTAAGGTTGAAATCCAAACAATATCAGCTCATAAATGATATTCTTTTTAGAATAAATTATGATTTTGTTCTCCTTAGATGTCTTGAGAAACCTGAAGCTGAAAAATTTTTGCAGGAACTCCACAATGGGCCAGTAAGCGGACACTATGTTGGAGATGCTACTGCACATAAAATCTTGTGTGCAAGGTATTACTGGCCCACGTTATTCAAAGACTCGCATAGTTACGTGAGGAAATGTCAAATCTGCCAAACTACTGTTGGGAGACAAAAGAAGCCATGCTTACCACTACAACCAGTTAGCATTGAGCAACCTTTCAGTCAATGGGGATTGGACATAATAGGTGAGATTGTTCCTCACTCTTCTAAGTAGGATAAATATATCCTTACAGCAACAGATTGTTTTCCTATGTGGGTAGAAGCAGTTCCACTCAAGACAGCTAATGCTGAAAATATCATTGAGTTCATAGATCAATTTATAATCACCAGGTTTGGATTGCCTTCCGCTTTAATGTTTGATAATGCATCATACTTTTTTGGAAATGCAATGACTGAATTTGCACTTAAAAGAGGATTCAAACTTAAATATTTGGCCAATTATTACCCACAGGGAAATGGGTTAGCCGAGTCTACAAATAAAAACCTAATCAGGATTATCAAAAGAACAGTAGACCAAAATCATAAAAATTGGCATAAATCTTTAATATATGCTTTGTAGGTAGACTGAATAACGAGAAAAGCTTCCATCGACACTTCTCCCTTTAATTTAGTTTATGGGAAATAAGTGGTTCTTCCAACTCATTTAGCAATTCCCTCTTTGTCTCTAGTTCAATACATTGATGAAGTACCAACTTCCTCATTACACCTAATACAAATGGAAATAATCAAATTAGAAGAACAACGAGAACAGGCTAAGAAAATGCATGCTTATCATCAAGCACTAGTAAAATCCTCTTTTGGTTCAAACATAATGACCAGAAAATATTTTCAGATGGGAGACTTAGTTTTAAAATGGGACAAGGCTCATGAAGAAAAGGGAAAACATACAAAATTTCAAAGAATGTGGCTTGGTCCTTTTCAAATTGTAGAAATCATAGGTCCATCAACGTTTGTGTTATAGGATTTAGCAGGTAAAAGAGACTCTTTGCCTGTCAACGGACAAATTCTCAAGAAATATTTTCCATAGAAGATTATTCTTCTATTTTTGTAGAGTAATAGTTTTTCTTTTCATAATAAAACCAATTGTGAATGGTTACATTAGGCATTTACGAAAAAGACACCAACTCTCTTTCAGATTTTGATTTTTCGCTTGTATAAATGGAAACTCTTTTGGAAAATTGATCTTTATTATTGAAAGATACAGTTAAAGACTCTAACCTAGATATGACACTAGTTTCAACTTCATAAAGTTTAATGAAAACAACCTTTAGTGAAGAAATCGTTTTATTTCAGTGCAATAAAAGGTATCAATAACAGAATAAAGATTCTCTGTAGAACAGCTACTTCCAAAAGACTCTACCATTGTCATCTAGAGCTATCTAAAGGAAACAATGACTTTCTCCCTGCTAAGGAAATCACAACTTTCAGAGGAACAATCCAAGGATACACTTCATCTTGAAGAATGAGAGGTCTCATCACGAGCCGACTTATCATAATCACAGATATTATAACTTGATGACTTTTCCAAATATTGCATACCACAACAGGGCAATAACTCAAGATTGTTACAATCAAAATGCAAGGGGTCTCATCACGAGCCATCTTGTTCAGCAAAGTTATAAATCGAGTGAATGACTGTGTCATAAATTGGCTATCAAACCAAGACATTGTTCTTTAAGAGTAAAAATAAAATCAAAGCAATAAGTGTGGATGTGGATTCTTCTTTGAGAGTTATAGGTTTCTTTAAGTAGGATACAGGATCATTGTTGGGTAATAGGTAACCCTGTCGAGGCTATAAATGCCTGCTGGTAGCAGAGGCTCTACCTATGACAAATGAGCATATTTAAAACTGGTTTACAGAGAAGACTTTGTTTTATCTTTACAGACCAAGTAATGATTGATGTAAATACAAGGACTAACTTGAGGGAGCAAATAATCAAAGTTGAAAATAGCTGAAACAAAATGTCATTGACAAGTTAAAGCATAATGTACTTTATCTTTCCATAATAAAGTTTAATTTTCTGAAAATTTTTCTATTGTGGAAGTTTAGAAAATTCAATAGAAACACAAAGATAACTGGTTCTTCCAAGTGAATCGCCAATTGTTGTGGCCACCAACAAACCCCCTCTTTATGAAGTGTTATTGCTAATACTAAATAAGTGGGGACCCTTAGTCAAAATTTTAAAAAAATCAATTAGTGTTTATATTTCCTTTTAGATAAAACTTACAACATCATGGACTTAGGAAAATACCTTTGAAGAATCTAAAAAGCTTAAGTTTCATGATGAAGAAAGTAAATTCACTCCTTAAGAGATATTGCATCGCGCAAAGAATGATAGGGTACCTTCTAATGAGCCAAAATGATAAAAAACGCGATATTGCGACACGAAACTCCATCGCATCGCATGCATTAATGAGCACTCACGTTGAAAAACCTTAAATCACCGATATGCAATATCGCATATCGCACATCGCAAAAATCGCATAAATTACACATAATGATTATAACGATTAAGCAATCTGCGATCTTGCGATATTGCGATATTGCAACCAAGCAACCTTGCGATAGAACAGCACGATGAGATTGTGGTAATGCGATGCAGTGATCTACAATATCTCAAAGCAAATCGCAAGACCTCTCCATCGCAGTTGGTTCTGGCTCATTATTCAAGAAAACTTTTTTTAGGCCAAGAACTGGTCATGCACTTTAATGCGAATTAATGAATTGTTTCCAATTGTTAATGAAATATGGTGTTGTGTTTTTTGAAGAACTAGTTCACCTAAGGTGGCATGTTTTTGCATATCTTCGGCATTTAAAGTTTTCTTGTCATTATTTTTATCATTACTTCCACCTCATTTGTAAACTGCAGGAACAAAGGACAAAAGGTTATACAAGGTAGGATGCAGGAAACTATGAGGAGGAAAGGCAGTACTCCAATGTCCATCTGGGAAAGCACACCTAATCTACTTAAGGAAGAGAAAGAGTCGCAGAACTCTTCTGAGGTATCCATCACAGATCTCTCATATACAACTATGGTTGAATGGGTATTGAATGTTGCTGATACCAGAAACATACAATTTAATGCTCAGGGTCAAGAGCTCACGGAATCACTATTTTTACAAATTTTGAGCTTTATACCCGATAAGAGAAAAAGGCGCAAAAGGAAAAAAATGCATCAGGGAAGCCCGGATCAAGGAACAAAGGCAGTTTCTGATGCGCATCGCTGAGAAAACATGCTCGAAAAGGAAGGCTTCTAATTACTCAGTCACCTGTAAGCCCGAGAAATTGCAAGAAAGCAACGATAGAAACAAACTGGAAACAGAAAGCTAAAGAAAAAGTAGAAGAAATCCAAGGGTTAACCAAGTTGAAATGGGATTATTACCAAACATACATGGTAAAGCCACATAGTCATTGGATGACTCTCAAGTATATCATCGATTTTGCTGAGAAGATAGTGCCAGCTCGTGCCAATTCTGTTTGCTTAACTCAACCAAAGGCGGAAGACAGTCAGCCGACTCTACTCAGGCAAATATTGAATGCTTGTGATGTTAAGGAGCAAATACAAAAATAGTTAGATATTAGATTTAATTTTAGAAATAGTTTTGCTTAGAAAAAGGATGGTCATTTAAACCAAATCCTGAATTTCTGTAAATTAGTTATTTAGTTAGTACTATTTAAACCCTTCTCATGCATTTAGAGAAGGGTCCAAAAATTTGTCAAAAACTTGTCCTCAGAACATGCACTTTAGCACCCTCTGAGGAGGTTTTGATGAATGAATGGAACAGGGTTTATTTCTATTTGCATTTGCTATCTGCTACTGATGTTGCACTTTTGTACTCTCAGTGGATGTTAGATCAAGGAGAGATAAATCAATTGTTGCTTGAAGCTCATGAGTAGGACTAGTTATAAATGGTACTTTTATCTTTTAAACATTTCTGCTTATGCGTTAAAGTGATGCTTAGTTTTTAGTTGTTTATATATTAAAGCGTGGATGCCTGAGTTATCATTTGGCACTTTTGTACGGTGATAACTATTTATTTATGCTTAGTGTATGAATAGCTCATTTATGCGATATGTTTTCATAACTGTTTCGTCTAACTTTTTATACGAAGTAGTTCATCTTTACTGAATTCCTTTCTTATAATAGCTAAATGATCTTTATTACCAGTTATTGTTTGAAATCTTTTTAGATCGCATAGAAGAAAGATCACACCCCGGGTTAGCATAAATTTAGATGTTTTTCTGTTTATTAGAATACAATAGCATAGCATTAGATTAGAATTAGGATAGAAGTATTCCATTTAGAACAAAAACATCCATTTTTCTATCACACACACACTGAGTTGGGAAACTGGTCCCATATCCCCAGTCGGACCCGCTATACCAAACGGATAAGGAGCTGCCAACCAAGGTCCGGACCGGGCGAGTATCCCCCTTGTTGTAGACCCGATTTTTGGGGCCTTCAACAAGATCTTAGATTATTGAACACTTAATCATTTAGCTAACTGAATCACTATCACACTGAATCAACCTATGAATTTATTATTGAACCAATCACAAATCATTGAACCATACCCAATCGCACTTTTGCATCATTAAAAATGATCAATATTTCAATTCACAACCAATTCAACTCAATCAACACTGGCAAACAGAGATCAACATGATCAAGGCATCATCGATAAACAACAAAAAATAGAACATACATCATCATTTATCATCATATAACAACAATTGTGAACCCTAGTATATATATACAACTTCCACATGCCATATATATGTATATACATTACTACCATACATAACACCAGCGTATAGATCTCAACATACTAAATAAAACAATCTCAGAATATATATGCGACTTAACAGAAATAAATTTTCATATGTATGCAACTATCCCGAAGCAAACCTACATACGGATTTGAAACCTTTTGTTGTAAACGTAATTCACATTTCGCAAAATTAATTGTCACACATTCATATCAAAACATGATTATAACCATAGATCTATCATTGTTAGCTACAAGCATAAAAAATCAAGCAAGTGTATTCGTTAGTCTTCACTACACTTTTAGATCTATCAGGTTTGAGCCATCTCCTTGCTTCCTAGTGCACGCCTATTCCAGATCAAATAATTTCACTCACCAAAACTTGATCTCTATCTCCTTATATAGCTCTTTCCTTAGCTAATAATTTAGGTAAATATTTTGGTAATGTCCTTGGTATTTGTTGACTGGATCAAATTAACATTGCCACTCCAATTACTATGTGAAATACCATGGTAATGACACATGGTATCTGACTTTCCATGGTTTGTATTTAGTACACAACTTTTACTCATAAGACATGCATATGTACGTGACCCTTCTTCATAAGAACCAAATATAATTTCTCAAACTTCACTAACCTATCATTTATTTGTCCATAACATTTCTACCATTCTGCATGAGTTCCACAATCATCATATTATCACACTATTTACATAAGTACATCTTTATCAAGTAGGTTGCCATCAAGGAAAGCACATTAGCCACAATGCCAACAAAGGGGTGTCCCTAATATGAAGCCCCAACTAGACCTCATGTTGTTTGGAGTAGGAGCTCCATCCAAATAATAGGTTCGGCCACCATAACTTATATATTTTCCTTGGTTGCAATAAACAACATAAGAGAGTATGCACCTAACATTTGGAATAAGCAAGTAAGTTGACATTGTGAAGAATACAATTGTAATGCATATAAGCTTCTTTCATGGAAAAAAAATAGAAAGTGAGTCTTTAGCAGAAAAGTAATAATACTCTCCTAATAAATA
Organism: Pinus taeda; assembly: GCA_000404065.3. NCBI lineage: Eukaryota > Viridiplantae > Streptophyta > Pinopsida > Pinales > Pinaceae > Pinus > Pinus taeda. Next base: position 70,940 of record APFE031238631.1, read on the forward strand.
CACATGTAAGAATAGAAAGAATCATTGATTAACTTGCAAAAGCATTCACTTAGTAACACCGATTATGAAAGAATGTAACAACACACATTCAACCATATATATACCAAAGCCAATGCAATAATTAATTTTCTTTAGCTTGTATGAACATAAGCATATACCGCGAAAATTAAAAGAATATTCTTACAACATCCATGACAAATGCATGAAATTTTGTCAGCTCTTGGAGCTTCATATATTAAGTGAAAGTTCCAAGATACATGATTAAAACAATGAAACACTAGCCCTAATAGTGGAACATTATGCCACCACTTGCTCCTCCAAAGAATGATCTTCTCTCCTATGCCAAGCTAGTAGACACGTCAAGGTGAAAAAGTCCATTTTCTTGAGGCATGAGGGTTTATTTATAAGAAATGAGGTGACCTTTCACCTCCATGTGACGACTCTTGACCTCCCTCATGACTCTTGAGCTCCCATATGACTTTTGACCTTATATGTAACCTTTGAGCTCCTATATGACACTAGGACTTCCTAGTGACTCTTTTGTTCCATGTGTGACCCTTAGGCTTCCACACATCTTACATTTTCTCATTTTTTGGAAATACAAAATTAAATTCCACAAATTGTCGAAAAATGCATGGACACATAATACTTTTCTAATGACACTTTGAGAAGCCATGATTTGGAGATTATGATATGAGACTTCATTGTAATGTATTAGTGCCAAGTTATGTTCTTTGATGCTATAAAAAATATATCTTATACTTAATATTCACCCTCCAAAGGGTCTGGATAAGTGTTGGAACCTTCTAAGTCAACATCAATTGCTATCTCTTTGTCTTGGTCTAAGATTCCCTTACCCTTGCATGATAACATCTTTGTGACTCATATCCACATGTGTCCTTCTTATAACCTCTTCTTGATGATCTCCTTGAGCATCATCTTTCGATGACAGGATGATGGTACTTACAAATGAAGCTCACACTTGACAAGATTTAAGAGGAAGGGAATGAGGGTCTAGACATTGTTATTGCACAATTAACAGTAGGAAGGGAGAGGCAATGCATGAATCACGCATTGGGAAAGTTCAAGAGACAAGGGGGCATGTTTGGACACAATGACTATGTAGTGTGAAATGTCTGAGGGAGAGGCTCAAAGAGCTACAAAATTGAGTGCTACAAGGGTTTATAAGAGGCTCCATTGTCCATTGTGATTTTGTAGCGTGCAAGGAAAGGAAGGCTTGATTAAAATTTCACATTAGGCAAGTCTAACCAACAATACTGAGTGACTAAGAACTGTAGTTGCTCAATGGGCAGTTGAGGGAGGTTCTCCTCTAGGATTGCATAGTCTGTTGTTTCGTGAGGTAAGACTTTCATCACTATGGCATAGAACTACATAGTGCACAGTTTTTGGAGACTAAAAGGTTGGTTATTGGTTGAGTAGATTGTGAGGATAGTGAAAACTCAAAAAATGACTAAGTGTGATATCAATGAGACAAGAATGTGAGATTAAAATCATATAGCAAGTATTAAACATGATCATACAGACAAAAATGATCAAGCACATGAAAAAGAGATACAAAATACAAAAAAACAACATGTATTCATTGAAACAACAACAAGATGACACTTATCTCAAAGTGTGACACTTAAGATATACCTTTACGACAGAAGTGGCGACTACAAAGAGAAATTACACAATGCCCCTAGGAATGAGTCCAATGCATGTCCCTATGATAGATAGGATCTAGTAATGCAAGATAATGCACTAGAAATTCCTCTAGAAGGTGTGCCATGGTGCTCTTAAGATGTGTGAAAAGAAGTGAAAGCGACACATGTAAGACTAGAAGAAACACATGCAAACATAAAGAAAAAAAAGTGACACGTGTAAGAGTGAAAGCTAGTAAAAGCGACACTTGCAAAATATAGAGAAAACAAAATGATGCATCTAAGAGCAAAAGAAAGGAAAAGTGACACTTGTGAAAGAAAAATTGTTGAAAAGGATTACTAGGTTCGATCTTCATAGTGACATGTGTAACTGTGATTTTATGTAATTATTGAAAAGAAGAAAGATAAAATTATTATTTTAATGCTTGTCTCATGAGTTTCATGCACAAGGAATTTTATTTTTAGTAATGGATCCCATTGTGAGCCTTTGGGATTTGTTATCTAGTCATAAAATTCAAATTGAGTCAATGTCATATTAGAAGGACCCTTCTTGGGCATGTTACATTTTGTATGAGTCACTAAAATAAGTATGAATGTCCTCCAAGACAAGCACAAGGCCTCTTCTTCAAGTCGGCTTAAAAATAGAATAAATGATCTCCTAAAAATGACACTCACCCTCCAACAAGTCGACTTATTTGGATGAGGAAACAACTATTTATAGGGTAGCTCGACATCATTTTCGACTAAGATTTTCGATCGAGGTCTGTAGTTAAAAGAAGTGCAAAAATTTCATCAAATAAGCCTTATAACTAGTGAGGAGGAGGAAATGAGCCGTGAGGTCTTTTAGCATTGGGTTGGGGATTGTTTCTTGGGAAAACAACTTCACATGTGTGGCAAAAACTAGGGTTTCTACAGTAGGTACATCTGATGTAGTAAAGGAAAAGAAAAGGATCTCCAAATCTATCTTATTGTTGGACAAGTTCATCTAGATAATCTTCTAAGTATGGTGAAGGAAGAAATCACCTCCAAACTTGTCTATACTCCTCAAATGTGTGGTATTACAATAGTACGAGGTGCAGATATGCGGAAAAGAGGCTAAACATTCAGGGTAGTCGAGAAGTGCAGAAGAATGGGAAGTTTTACTTGTGTTGACTTGTTCAAGGCAGAGAAGTAACACAAATAAAGAACTTGTGTCTTGGTCTTGGAGTGGAAAATAGATCAAAGGTCTTGGTCTTGGTATTCATCAATTGAAGTCTCTATAAGAAGAAGAATTTGTTCATGTTTCCCTCTCAAGTGGGAGAGGTTTTGGCCTTGGCGGATCATCTACATTCAGTGTCTCTTGTCTCTCTGTGGTTAATGCATTGGTAGTTTTTTGATGAAAGAATACTATAATAACACAAGTTAAAGAAGATCCTAATCAAGAAGTAAAAAGCATTCAGAATCAGTTATCTAATAAGGAGAAATCATCTAACTCCAATGCCTTAGATTTCTCAACATGGTTTCAGAGCTAAGGTGACTAATTCAAGGAAGGGAATATTATTAAGGGGTAGTCAAGGGTCAAATCGCAGGGAAGGCATCAAATCAAAGATCATCTTAAGAGACCTCAAAGGCACTAATCAAGTTAAAAAACTTTAACATCAAGTAAGACCAAGAACATTGTCATTGAAATTTCAAGGTGACCTCTCTCTCATTGAAGAAAGATTACTACCATTGAAGACATCATCAATAATTCATCATTTATCTTCATTAGCAGGACACCACCATCAAAGTTTCCAAGGGATATCCCTCTCTGTGAGCTCTAGGATCATTATTGAAGAAAAATATCTTCGCCAAGGAGAAGTTTTCTATCCTTGACATCATCATCAACATCAAGGAAGTAGCAGGGAGAAGGAGCATCCTATCAGGTAAGTATAATTATGTCCACATATTAATATTTCAAAATTTATTTTTGCAAGGAAAGAAACAAATTAATTAGGGCTTCAAACTGTCTTGCATGGAAGAAAAGGGCAGATTTGAATCTGATTAAAAATGAGTTTATGGAACATGTTAAAGGATTTATCATGAAACCAAGAAAGGAAGATGCTCAAGCTCTTGAAAAGTATACGAAAGGGGAAGTTAGGGTTCAAAGTATTCTCATAGGATCAATCAAGGATCCCCTCATCCCATATATATCCAAACTTGAAATTTTAAAAAAAAAATATGACAAATTGATAGAGTTGTATTCCATAAGCATTGTTGGAGAAGTCACATCATTAAGGAAATAAATCTACAAGATGAATATCTCAAGGGAAGATGGAATAACCTCATAATTTATGAGGATATTTGAAATCTGGGATCAACTACAAGATTTCGTAGAGGGCATGTCTAATAGAGAAATGACTAGAGTTGTATTAAATGCACTACCAGAGGACTGAGGTAACTTTACTTCAAGTATTTGTGGGAAGAAAGAAGCTACTCCATTCTAGGATCTATGGTCACTGTTCAAGATTGAATAATCTAGACTAAAGGCTGAATCTGATGTGGGATTAGGTGAGCAAAATCAAGCTTATGCTACAATGACAAGAAAGAAAGGAAAATTTGGGAAGTCTCATTCTTAGAAAAGGAAAAGGGACATGGCTAGGATCCAATGCTATGGGTGTCGAGAATATGGACACTACAAAAGATAATTTCATAAGACCAATAAGGAAAATAACAGAAGAGGAAGAGAAGAATCCCATATCACCAAAGAAGTAGAGGAAGTTGAAAAGAAGAAGTCCAAGAAAGAGGAGGTAAGAGATCTCTATTACTGAGATAGTCTTCCTCACATAAGTTCTTTTTAGGTACCTAAGTATTATGTTGTAAGATATGGATATCATGATTCACTACATAAAATAATGGGATGCATTAAGGCATCGTATACGCATTGAAAGCAAGATCTCAAGAAATCATCATGGAGAAGCATGAAAGACAGTTACAATCTATGGAAGTCAAGGATATAGCTCTTAGGAAACTGATTGGAAAGAAAAAGGTCATATAGTACTAGGCTCATCATACATTTGTCAAAAGGAAACATCTGTTGTATGGGGACCCTCTATATCCTCAAAATTCTATAATGGAATCTTCATCAGAGTTTCACTGATCAATAGAGAAAGCAAGTGTTTCATCAAGAATTTCGAACTTCTAGAATTCATGGGATGATGGTGTCATGACATAAAAGAAGTAGAGTAAAGGATTGAAGCTTCTTAAATCAAGGAAGCTACTACAAGAATTTTGGATAACCCAAAAGAAAAATGAGGCATGTATCCTTACATTCGAGATTGTAAAATTCATGTCAATGGTTGTCGGTACCATGGATCAATGCTCCATATTGAGAGCATAATCAAAAGGAAGTTCCTCCTCTCTTGAAAAGTTGTAGGAATGCATGGGTCACACATTCACTATATGAAATCAACATAATTTTTCCTCATATGTAATATGAGGTGGTTGATGACAAATGGAGCAATTCTAATTGGAAATTCTTGGGAATGAAATGTGTAAAGAAAGGAAGGAAGAGATAATGGAATATGAAACCATGGTAAAGGAAATCAACATTTTAAAGACCAATAGATTTTACAGGGATATCTCCATGAAAGATATGAAGACTTTGATGGAGTGTGAAAAACAAAGAGACCCTTGAAAATATATATCTTTGAGAGATGTGTCAATATGTATGCAGGATGTTGATGCAAACTAGATGTCATGATGAAATACCATCACAAGAGTAACTTTGATTTAAGTGTTCATTTTTTCTTTTGAACAAATATCTGGATGGGATTATGCAGGGCTGTCAAGGTAAGATCTATGATTATATTACACCATCAATTCCCATGTAGTAGGATGAAAAATCCTTATGGAAACATGGCATGAAGGAGGGAGGATGGAATGAAGGAAGACCAAATATGAACAGATGGATCACTTTTTGATGATGACATGACTAGCTCATGGATGAAAGTTATGGATGGTCTGTGCCCAATGAATAAGTCCTAAACATGAATACTCATTAATAATGAAAATAAGTTCATGACATCATGAGGAGGATTTCTTCAAGTAGCTAATTGTCCCATCATCTCCACCTGAGGAGCTTCTATAGGTCCCTAATTAAGAGGGAGCCTGGAAACAAATTTCTTACTTGGTATAAACTTGGAAGAAAATTTCCTAAGCCAAGAGGGAGCTTAGGTACATTCCTTCCATAGGAATGAGTACATTCCTTTATTGGAATAGACATGTCCTCCCTAATTAAGAGGGAGAGATAGACACATCATTTTTGTTTTCACTTGGGAAGACAAAATGGAGGATTGGGTAAACATCTAGCATTCGATGCTCTTTGAGGATGATTTAGGGAATTCAGGACAAGAGTAGTCACATAGGACCAATATTCTTTGAGGTTTGGGAATCCAAGATAAGAATAGTCCTGACAGAACACACTTTGAGACCTCAGCTGTGGTATGTTCCGAGAGAGACAATGACGAGAGTGTATATACATCATTGGTCTTTCCAACATTGTGCTCAGATTTCATGGAGAGATAGATTTGTTAGTCAAGGCCTTGCTATGTGACAATGCTCATTGATATGATGCTAAACAGATGAGCTACCAATCCAAATCTTCTTATGAGAAAATTTTCAAATCGAGAATGACCAAGCACCATTATGAATTCCTACCTAGTTAAGAGGGAGTGTTGAAAAGTGTAACTAAGTGCAGTCTTCATATTGACATGTGTAACTGTGATTTTATTTAATTTATGAAAAAGAAGATAAACAAATTATTATTGTAATTCTTGTCCCATGGGTTTCATGAGTAAGGAATTTTATTTTTAGTAATGGTTCCCATTGTGAGCCTTTAGGATTTGTCATCTAGTCATAAAAGTAAAATTGACTAAATGTCATGTAAGAAGGACCCTTCTTCGACATGTTACATTTTGTATGAGTCACTAAATTAAGTATGAAATCCCTCAAAGACAAGAACAAGGCATCTCCTTCAAGTCGGCTTAAGAAAATAATAAATGATCTCTAGAAAATGACACATTGGTTCGCCCTCCAACAAGTCGATTTATTTTGATGAGGAAACAACTATTTATAGGGCACCTTGATATCATTCCAGGCTGATATTTTTGGTCAAGGTCTATAGTTGAAAGAAGTGTGAAAAATTCATCAAAGAATCCTTATAACCAACGAGGAGGAGGAAAGTAGCAGCGAGGTATTTTGGCATTGGTTTGGGACTATTTCTTGGACAAACAACTTCACACCTGGCAAAAACTGGGTTTTCTATAGTAGGTACATCTACTGTAATAAAGGACAAAAAAGGATCTCCAAATCTATCCTATTGCTAGCCCAGTTCATCTAAAGAAGCTTCCAAATATAGCGAAGGAAGGAATCACATCCAAACTTGTCTCTAGTCCTCACGCGCATGGTATTACAACAATACGAGGTGCTAACATGTCAAAAAGTGCTTGAAGTTTCAAGGTAGATGAGAAGTGAAAAAGAAGGAGAATTTTTACTTGCATTGGCTTGTGCAATGAACAGAAGCAACAAAGACAAAGAAATTGTGTCTTTTTCTTAGAGTGGAAAATAGGTCAATGGTCTTAGTCTTGGTATTCATCAATTGAAGTCTCTATAAAGGCTCAAGAATTTGTTCAGGTTTTCCTCTCAAGTGGGAGAGGTTTTTTCCGTGGATGATCACCTATGTTCTATGTCTCATGTATCTTTATGGTTTATGAATTGTTATGTTTTTTATGAAAGAAAAATATAATAACACAAGTTAAAGAAGATCCTAATCTAAGAAGTGAAAATCAATCACAAGCAGTTATCTAATAAAGATAAACAATCTAACTACAATGCGCTATATTTCTCAGCAAAAATGATAGTTGAGAAACTCATCAAGAAGATGGGGCATTTGTAACCATGAGTGAGAGAATTATCCTTATATTCCAATAGTGCACATAGCTTAAAAACAAAATATGAATATAAATATGAGCTCTAGACTAGGCTCTATGCATAGGAGAGAAGACATGTAATTAGGGTTAATATTGGTGAGTACACTTACTACATGTTAGGAGACTAGGAGCCAAGAGTGAATTGACTGACTTGAAGAAGTACACTCTAAGTGTCAACAAGGAGTGTGCAAGCACTATTTGTAGAGGATTCCCTTACATTATCACTGTCCATAAGTATTACACAGTCTCTGTCTCTAGGAACTGTGCAAGCACTAGCATCAACGAATGTTTAAGCATTTCCCATAAGGATTTCACAAGAATTGTCATCAAGGATTGCAAAATCACCATCTCTAGAGACTACAAAGTCACTATCATTAGGCACTTCATAGTCATTGTCATCAAGGACTGTGTAATGCCTTACTTCTAAGGATACACTATTAGGCTTGCATAGAATAAGCTTGCTATGTAGGCATCAAAGATAATCATGTAGAAGAAGGTCACTTCAACACTTCAAATTCTTAAAGGGAGGCTTGAACACTTGAACAAAATGACCAAACATGACCTTAATGGATTGAAATGAAAAATGGCATGACCATAAGGAAGCTCCAAATTTTGGAGGTAGAAATTTTTTTGGAGGGTGTTTGTCATAGTGACAACATGATGTGATTCACTATAAGAACTCCAATTTCTCTATTTAGGTCTAGCTTTAAGTGCGAGGTCTCAATATTTTAGGAAGTATTGATTCACCATGTAGATCACCCTGACTTCACAACTTACCTGAATTAAATATATAGTCTCTCCTATCAATTTCTCAACTTTAAACACATTTAAAAGACTTATCATATCCATTAGTTTTGATAGGGGAAAAGGATAATGAATATATTGAGCTTTTGACGTCTAAAGCTAAGAATTTTCCCTAGTGTTTCTCTATTGGCAATGGGCATGTTCAGTACCCTCACAGAGTTACCTCAAGAAATCATGAGCATTGCTTCGTTCCTAGTGAACATGTTTAATACCCTGATGAAGTTTCTTGCTTCACCTCTCTACGCAGGAAGCTTTTCTCTTCTTTCACCCCTTATTTTATTTTCAATATTCTTTAGCATTTATTAGACTTTTATTACACCAGGGTGGAATAGGGATTTAAAATTATTTAACAATAAGAGAGGTTAATCCTTATTTTAGGTATTTGAAAGATATCTGAAATTTATATGTTCATTTAAAATTTTGTCCTTTCCCTTCTCTACTTGATTGACTTGACAGGTCAAAACACCATTCAATTACAACTTCAATTCAGGAACGAAGATCCTAAAATAGATACAAGCTTCGAAGTTCCACGAAATGTTTTTCATCTTAAATTAATTTTATTTTCCATCCAAACATCATTGAGTTTAAATATATGTAAACACAAGAAAATAAGTGTATCATAGGCTATCGAATCATTGTTCATCATCACAATTTCCCTTTTCAAGCTTCAGCACATGATTATGTTATTACTAAACAAAGCAGTTTTCATGCACAGTCTTATTAAACAAAGAGAAAAGAAAAGAGATAAGGCATAAAAAGCTAGACATAAAACAAGAAAACATAGAAAATGTAAAGACTAAAATGAAAATCAAAATGCAAGGATGGTGTGATGCAAAAGGAAAAATAAAATGCGTCTAAGCCTAAACCTAACCTAACTATGTAGAATGTCAAGGCTAAGTGAAGTGAAATTTCCAATGCAAGCACAGAAGTTGTTTCCATCGAGTAATATAGATGATATAAAAGATTATTATCAAAATAAAAGAATGTTCAAAAATAAATATGTTTACCTAGATTACCTATATGTAAGGATGAAGGTCAAGGTTGCAAGCATAAAGGTGTACTTTGAAATCTTTCTCTATCCAACCTGTGAACTTACCACAATATATAGGATGATAAACCCGAATACCTTGAAGACATTTCTTAAACATACATCCAAAATTGATAATCTCAATATAGCATTGGAACTTATTATTTACAATTGAACTTGGTAGGTATGATTCCTCTAACTAGTGAACAATTGAATCATAAAATCACTAAGCTCCAAAAGATTGAAATTTGTGTGAAAATAATTCTTTAATTATCAGATCCACATTATGAGAAATATCAGGTGAAGAAAACATGAACGGATCTCACTCAGACATTTTATTAATACCATGGTGACCTGCCAAAACCATCAACAGATGCTAAAGTGCCTCGACTTCTTGGCTAGTATTTGAGCAATGAGGATATGAATTGAATATAAACCAAAAACTATCATTGGATATACTATTGGGAAAATAACTAAATGGGTGACAATTTTAAGGCTGGTGTGTTGAAAAATATGGAAGTTAATGCATGAGATGTTCCATGGTTCAAAGAGAAGGATGTGTTAATTTGAGATATTCTACAAGTGCCTCAAATTAGAGAATCTTCCTCCTCACATGATAATGCTCGAAAATGATTGTTTCTTATTTTTCAATATAAGATATCATTACTTTGCATTTTATTATAGATTGAATCAACAACGTAAAAGTCAACATGATTAGTAGTGATTGTTGGTACAACAAAGTCTGAAAGCCAATTAGGATACAAAGAATAATGAAACCCGACTGACCAAAGATCAGAAGTGTGTGTCAAATTATATCCAACATTGATATCAATTTGAGGGATTACATCCACCAAATGATTCAAGCATTCACTAACACTCAAGAGGATAGATTTTTCTAAGGAAAATTATCAACTTCATAACATACACTAGAAATATGAGAAGTTGATCATCCATGGAAGGATTTGAGAGGGAGAAATCTTCCAACTGGTAATGATATTTATTTTGATAATTAGAATAACATGCTTTAAAGTTGTAAACATCTACAAAACATATTATCTCCAACCTTAGGTCTGATAAAAGATATTCACATGAAGGATAATTAACTAAATAACAATATTTTATTTCATTAGAAAGTCTATCTTGATTAAGAGACTTAACTTGAAAATGTTGAAAATCCTTCAACAATGATCTCACATCTAGTAAAACAATGCTAAGGAAATAATTAAGAAATAAAACATGGATCCAATCTAGTTTGGGGATCTCATCAAGATTACGAGAACCTGACATAACCATAAATAAGAGTTGGCGTGCCTCAATTCCCTAAAAATTCCTTGAACTTTCATATGATGGATCATCAAATTTGGGTGGCTTAGAAAGATCATAAAGTAATTATGTACCACTATCATCATATTTTTGAATGAAAATATTGTTAATGCCACCAACTTGATCAGATTTAAGATTTAACATATGGAAGTCTTTGTGGACAAGGAATCTAGATAAATTAGTCAAAGAGCTTCCTTGACCATCTGTAACATCTTCCTCCTGACGTATGAAAGATTGACAATTAAACAAATTGTGAAAAATGGGTTCAATCTTTTCAACTTCTAATTGTGAAAACACACCATCTTGTACTTTATTATAGTCAAATACAACAAGTTAAAGGTATAAAGGATTGAAAGAAATTGTTGTCATATGAGACTCATCAAACACATACGGGTACAATGAATAGTGTGCTAAATGTGAGGAAAGATGAAAGGACTTAGGAGGAGAGAAATTGGTTACAACGAAATCTAATTAAAAATATACAACTTGGGTACTCATATCAGGTTGTAAAAATAATGGATGAATACGCATGTTATGCTCCACAGGATCATTTCAATATCCACTATCACCCAAGACAATTTGTTGGTCATGATAGGGGGGTGAATGCAAGAGAATATCATGAGAAGAATACAAATTAATTGAATTAATATAACTTTCATTGGCAAAATGGTCAAAGAATGGCATATTGATGTAATTTTGGGATTTGTGGTGCTCTTATTCAACATGGTATATTATAGCTTCAAAAACATAATTGACTAATTCTACTAGTTTGATATCTGATGATATATGGATTAAAGGAATTTCAAAAGCATCCTAAACTAAAATATTATCACAGTCTAAAATTGGAGTTTGCAAACTATGAGAAGGTTGGTCAACAATTATACCAAATCCTTGCAAACATGCCTTCTTGAGGAGGTAATAGATCATCCAGTGTACTTGGGAACCCATCACTTCTTTTTTTTCCACAGGGAAAATCCGTAATTTTCATTAATATAGAGAAAATTACATATTGTAGATGCTTTACGCATATGCTATGATCAGTGTCACTCGGGTACTACATGAGTGGCTTTCAGCTGTCCAGATACACCACACAGGGTGATTTGCCCAAAAAATAACTGTAAAAACTATTTTATATCTGTAATAGCCTATACATACGCCACGCAGGGCCCCTTTCAGTATAATATCTCAACAAGATATGTCAGATTCAACATCAAAATGATTGCAAAACGTTGTGTTTCAGAACTTTATAAAAAAACTAGTGATTCAAGGACCCGGATCCCCCTGATAATGCTGATCTATATATGGCTGATGATAATATCGAAATTCATCAACCCCCCTCTGCTCTTGAATCACCATTCTCCTCTGGGTAATGTCGTGGCCTCCTTGGATAATTGGTCAGCACTGTAGTTATATTCCCTGTAAATATGAGAGCAAGAGATACTTCTAAATTCTGCCTTGAAGAGGTTCACTTCGTTGATAATATTTTTGAGTGTGTGAATGTGACAAGTAGATATGCTATTAAACCAGTTAATAATAATCTTAGAATCTCCAAAAATATTAAGATTATGGCACTGATGACACAAGGAGAAATGTAATAAATAGTGCAGGGTAATGAGTTCCACGAAATTATTGGTGCCAACTCCTAATCCCATCTTAACTTTGTAGAAATGATGTTCATTTATACAAAGAATGAAGCCCCCTCCACAGCCCTGTTGATTTTCAGCCCCATAAAAAAATGCCCACGGTGTAGTTTTGTCAATACAGGGAGGTGGATGAGTGCGTTGCTCTCTAGGTGGATTGGGTTCTGGCAGTTCATTAAATGCAGAGATAATGCCTGCCTCTATGAGCGGCCAACATACAACTTTGTTGTCAAATATGAAATGATTTTGAGCCTGCCAAATGTGCCAACAGACAAGCAAGGCGAGACTCTGTAATTTAGATCCCTTGTGTCTCCCAGACCAGTTATCCCATGCACTTTAAATATCATTGCCAGCCCAAGTCCCAGCAAAGCGTATGGCTATGGATAAACTCCACCAAAGAGATCAAACCCTCCATTTCCATGGATCAAACCCAATCCTACCCAGGGAACCATCATTGATTCACCACACCAGATTGTCTCTTATGAGGGGGAGAGAGTGTATCAATGCCTTCCATATAGATGAGCTTCCAGTCATCGTCCAAGAAGGTAGGTGAACCCAATCCAACATGTTTGTGGCTAGATATATTTATGATATGTGTTATGGGTCCAAATATTTTGTCTAGTTAGCAAAGTCCAGCCCATTTTAGCAGCTAGGGCCTGGGCGAAAAGTGGAAGGTCTTTCAGTCCCCAACCACCCCATTTCTTTGGCAAAGCAATCTTTTGCCAGCTGATCCAGGAAAATAATTTCTTATCTTGATTCCCACTCTAGAGATATCTATTGCAAATTTTTTTCAGGCGAGAAAAGATATTTCAGGGAATCCACACCAGAGCCATCCAAAAAAATGGGGTTGCTTCCAACACTGATTTGATAAGCACCAACCTGCTTCCCCTGGATAAAAATCTGTAACTCCAGATGGATAGCCTCTTCTCAAATTTAGTAACAAGCCATACCTAATATGCAATTCTTTGGCAGGTAGGTTTAAGCCAAAACCCCAGATATTTGAGACCTCTGTCCAAAGGGTGAATACTATAAGGAAAGACCTAGTGAGCAAAATGGTATTCTTGAATAGAAGTACGGGTGAGAGTGATGGTGGATTTAGAGTGATTCACAAGCATCCTAATAGTGGACGAGAAGAGGAGAAGAATCTTGGAGAAAGATCTGGAATCCCGAATGCTGCCATCAAGCATAATGAGCACATCATCGACAAATAGGAGGTGGGTAAGAAAGCAATCCTTCGATATCTTGAGACCACAAATATGACCATTCCTCTTGGCAGATGAAATCAAGTGACTAAGACCCTCCATAACAATAAGAAATAGAAGGGGGGATAGGGGCAACCCTATCTGAGCCCCCTTTCAAAGTGGAAGTGAGAGGTCGAGCCATTAATGAGGACATTGAAAGTGGGAGAGGTAATGCAGGCCATAATCCAAGAAATGAAAATGTGAGGGAAGCCAGCTGACCCAATTGAAGGCTTTGGATAAGTCAATATTAAGAATGATACTTTTTAAATGTTTGGTCCAAATGGAGTGGATGGCTTCCTGAGCCGGTCCATTGGCTTCATGGATCTGTCTGGAATCGAGGAAGGCAAATTATTGAGGGGCAATGTGCTTTGAGAGAATATGCCTAAGACAGTTGGCAATGATTTTAGAAATAATTTTATATAGGCAATTATGCAAGGATATGGGTCGATAATCATCAAATGAGGAAGGAGAGTCAGATTTCAAGATAAGGGCTATGAAGGTTGAATTGATAGCATGATATAGAGATCCCGAAGTTCTGCTCTCCTCCACCACTTTCAATAGGTCTTTCCCCAGAATATCATAAAAAGCCAAGTACAATTCGATGGTCCAACCATTCGGGCCTAGACTCTAATCCTTCTTGAACCATTTTAATGTGCCTTCAAGTTCACTAGAAGTGACTAGTGAACAGAGCTCTTCAGCATCATCCTCATAGACAAACCTTGGAAAATGTACGGCGACATTAATAATATCTGGAAGATTTGCATCATGAGGGAATTTATACAGATTCCTGAAGTGAGAAGTACCAAGGTGTTATAGCTTGTTGAAGGTGTCAGCCAGACCTCCCTCCGACAGAGGGAGATTCCAAATGGTATCAGATACCCTCCGACCCTTAGCAAAATTTTGATAGAACCTAGTATTATCGTCCCCAGCTTTTAACCATATTGCTCTACTCCTCAGCCTCATGGATTCCTCTCTCTCCTTTAAGATATGGGCCTTCTAATTTTCCAGCTCAATCAACTGGATCTTATCATCCATAGAGATGAATCTCAAATTTTGATCATCAAGTAATGAGCCCAACTTAGTCTCAATATGGACGAGCTGTGATTTTTCCCGGGAATGCTTTTCCTTGGCCCAATTAATAGAGAGATGTTTGAGCTCAGAGAGATTGTTGCAAAAACCTTTAGCATAGGTTTCTGCTCGATGGATGGGGTTTGCAACCTAGAAATCAGTAACCATATTAATGTATTCAGGGTCTCTCATCCAGACATGATTGAATTTATAAGGGGATTTCGACTTTTTGAAGGGCCCCCAGATTTCCAGATATATGGGCGAATGATTAGAGATGCCTCCCGATCCCACCCATTGCTTGTAGTGATGCATCTATTGTAAGAGCGGGCCTTTCAATAAAAATCTGTCGAGTCTATGTGCCAATGCTACATCGCCCACCCTTCTCTTCCTCTAGGTAGGTAGAGGTTTTTGCATGGGGACATCAATAAAATAGGTCTGTAATAGGATCTATCTGAGCCACAGAACCCCAAGACTCCCTGTACCCCAATGAGAAGTTTAGATCCCCTCTGATAATAGTATTATCCAGATCCAGTAGATGAAGATTTAGGAAATCCTTCCAGAACTGTTCCCTCTGTTGGCAAGGTCCATATACATTCACAATCCGAAAAAACATGCCAAGATCAGCAGAGAATATATCAAGTCCCAAGAATCCTGATCCCCCCCAGGATGCCTCAACTTTGATAGAGCGAGAATTATATCCAATAGCTAGACCCCCCGATCTCCCTGCAGCATCTAAAGCGACAAATGTCTAGTTCGGAAACATAGCTTGTAGGGAGTGGGAGATATGGTTAGCCTTACCAAGATTTTCTTGAAGCATGATTATGTCAATCCATTCAAGCTCAATGAGTCTTTTCAAGGCTAGTTTCTTGGAGGCACTAGCCAAGCCCCTGTAATTGAAAAATGAGCACTTCATGGAGGGACTTCTTGCGGGGTATATCCTGCTCTAAGAACCCCATCAATAGTGGATTGACGATAAGAGGCAACCTCCGCCCCAGCATGCTTGATAGCCTTGGAAAGATTTGACTTCCTACCCCTGGAAGAAAGGGGGAGTGCACCAGACAAAATGAGGCCTAGACCATTCTGTCGGGCCGGGATACCCTTGGGATGGGATCTAGAGCGAAGGACGTATTGGTGAGGGGGAGAAATCTTGGAGGAAGACGGCGAGGTAGAAGAAGTAGACTGAGAGATCAAAGAGGGGGTTGTCGAGATAATAAGTGGGGGAGTGGACAAAATGCAATGATCCATGGATGTATGTGCCGAGGAGACAGCCCCAGATGCAGTAAAATCAAAAGGTGGGAGAGACGAGTTACGAGAAATACCCGCAGCTATCGAGGCTTCAGCAGCAGATCGAGCCCTGGTCTGTGGTGGCAACGGTTGTTTGAGGCTGGCATCCACGGACTTGGTGATAGGAGAGAAAGCTGCAGGTGGAGGTCCCGAGTGAGCGGGATGTGAGCCGACTAGAGAATTTTCCCTGGAAGGAGCTGGAGTAATCTTTGGAGAGTCCTCAGGTTTCCGATTGAGTGGGCATTCTTTGAAAAGATGTCCCACCTTGTGACACCGTCTGCAACGAAACAGAACCCCTTCGTAATCCAAGGTCTGGACTCTTATGTACTTCCCCCACTGGAGAGTGATCTTTTCCTCCAAACCCTCACGAGTATCCAAGTGTACCAGAATGCGAGCAAGGGTTTTTTTTTTTTGATTCCACAAAATTCCGGTCGTGATCTAAGTATGTGCCCAGAGCATTTCCAATCTTGATAAAAACTTCCTCATACCAGAACTGTAGAGGGAGCCCTGCCAAGCGCACCCAAATTGGACCAGCCCCAATTTGTTCATGTTAAGGATTGAATAATGGGCTCCATCACTTGAGAAGAATTGGAGCCATCTTGATATGCTAGGACCTGGCCAATACCAGATCCGTATAGTTTTCCTTAGAAAAATGAAGGGAGAACCAACCTCTAGGAAGGAAATGCACTTCTAGTAGATCTTTTAGTAATCCACCCCAAATCTCCTTAACCCATTGGGTCAGCCTATTGGCTGAGTATGCCCGACCATGCACATGACCAACCACTATAGTGAATGCCATGGTAGCAAATTCATCGATAGCCGCAGTCTCACTGAACATGATGGTGATATCCTTTGCAGTCACCTTAATGCACTTCGACTTTCTTTTGCTAGTGCGAGGAGCCGATGGATGGTCCACTAAAGGGTTAGGTATGCCTTCCAGAGGGTTATGTTTTGCCAGCCTAAAATTAACCGCAGGGGTCTCGAAACAGCTTGAAGGACGAGCACTCGAGGATGGAAGATGAGCCGCTGTGGTAACCAGAATATCCACTGGAGGAATAGTGAAAAAAGATGAAAGAGGGTCGAAGGACGACGAGGGGGGGGGTGTTCGAGGATAAAATGTGGAGGGTGTCAGGGGAGAGATGGGGGGCTTTGAGACCCGGTGTATTCCCAGGTTGCAATCTAGGACCCAGGGGAACCAAACAGTGGTGAGGTAAAGAAACGACAGGCGAGGGGATGGATGATTCTGAAACAGGCAGTGAAAATGAAGGATCAAACCATGGAGAGAAACTAGGGTTACCAAATATGACGCGATCAGGAAAAGGCTCCTCGGAGTAATCTACTGCCTCCACCTCCATATTGTCCCCCATGTTCCAACCAGAGGTCATAAGCAGAAAGCGACGGGTGTGAATGGAAATGGCAGGCAAACAGAGATCAACACCAAAACAGGAAAAACAGGCTATAGTAAAACAGTAATGACCTAGGGTTTTACCCTAGCCCTACACGTGTCGATTTCATCCTCGCTCCCCCGTTATTTTGTTATTCCTGAACCCATCACTTCTTATATTAGTAGAAACATTATTTTCATGGTGATGGTTGTCCAAGGTTTCAACTTGAGTAAGGATTTGTAGATCATTTGACTGGTTATCAAGATCATAAGAATATTGATCATCATTTTGACATGAAGGATTCCAAAAGAGGGAAGAAATATGGAAAGTATATTTACTCTTGTGCTCCTCTACCTATGAGAATGATAGCAACCTTGTAAGTGATCTCCATGTGGACCAACAAATTGAGAATCAAAAGTATCTGGAGAGATTACCAGTGGAGCAGAGTGATTAAGTGAACCAAGGTACATAGTGCCATGAGGTGTAAATGATAGAGGATGACAAGTATCCCTTGAAGAAGCAATACTTTCAATTGGATCAGATTTAAGATTAAGATTAAACATGTTAGTGTTATCTTTAATATTCAAGGGATTAGATTCGATGGAATCATGAGAACCATAAAGGATTTTTTGAATAAAAATGGGCTCATGGAAGAAGATGAATGTGTGAGAAAAAAATCAGAAATTTGGTTTTATGATTTCACAACTCCGAGCTTAGCACAAGGAACCCCTTTATTGGTAATGAGAAAGGAGGAGGATAAGGAATAGAAGGAATGAAAGATTCCTCCTCTAGGTGGAAGTGCCTCATTATCGAGTAAAGTTGGAAAATAAAAATCATTAGGAGAATATGATGCAAATTGTTTTATGTATATTAGAACCAAACACTAAAACTTCTCGCTCATGAAATCCAAATCCACATCTTCTTTGGAAAACTCATATAAACACTGAAGAAAATGATTAAGAAAATCCTTTAATGATTCACTAAGTTTCATTCTAAGCTGATTAATCCTTTTATATGCACCTTTATAAGCATACATGTCAAAAGCTTCATGAAGCTCCTTAACAAGTTGCTCAAATGAATGAGCAAAAGCAATTTCTAATGTATGACACCAACACTTGACATGAACTTCAAGTGAGGGAAAATAGTTTATCCTGAGCATCATTACAATGTATTCCATTAGGAATAAAAAATTCAATGAATAAAAGCATACACCAAAGCACAGTTGCTGGACCCTTTCCATCAATCTTGAGATGTCACTAGTTATGAATAATTTCCAGGACGATTGTAAGATTTTATATGTTCAAACGATATCCTGACATTATGATTTGGGAAAAATATATTCAAGATAAGAGATTAAAAACACACTTAATGGGCTCAACTTGTCATTTGGCCCTCCTTCTAGCACCACTTGTTGATAGTGTTGGAAGTCTACCAACACATGGGGTATCCCCAGTATGAAGTCCCAACTAGAACTCACATTGTTTGGATTAGGATCCCCATCTGGATAATAGGTTTGACCACCATACCTTAGGTATTTTCATTTTCTACAATAAAAAAGATAAGAGAGTATGCACATAACCTTTGAAACAAGAAAGTGATCTGGAACTGTGAAGCATACAATTTCAATGTATATAAGGTTCTTTCTTGAACATAAAAGAGAAAGTGAGTCTTTGGAAGAAAATTAATAATACTATCCTAATAAAGATACATGTGAGCATAGAAATAATCGTTGATTAAACTTCAAAATAGTTCACATAGTAACAAGGATTATGAAAGAAAGTAACAATGCACATTCAATAAGATATATACCAAAGCCAACAAAACATCATTTTCTTTAGTGTGTATGAAAATAAACATATATTGCAAACATTAAAATAATAGTCTTACAAAATCCATGATACATGCATGAAAGTGCACTAGATTTGAGAGCTTCATTTATTAAGTGAAAGTTATAAGATACACAATTACAATGATGCAAAACTAGCTCCAATATTGGAACATCAAGCCACCACTTTCTCATCCAAAGAATGATCTTCTCTCCCATGCCAAGATAGAGAAGTTAACATGAAAAAGTGCATTTGCTTGAGGCATGAGGGTTTATTTATATAAAATGAGGTGACCTTTCCCCTCCCATGTGACTCTTGACCTCCTTCATGACTCTTAACATCCCATATGACTTTTGAGGTTCTATATAACCTTTAAGATCCTATATGACTCTAGGAATTCCTAGTGACTCTTCATGTTCCACATGTGACACTTCGGATTCCACACATTTTACATTTACTCATTTTTTGGAAATACAAAATTACATTCCATAAATCGTGGCAAAATGCATGGACACATAAGAGTTTTTTGATGATGTTTTGAGAAGCCATGATTTTTTTATTGTGATATGAGACTTCATTGTAATATATCAGTGCCAAGTTCTCTTATTTACTACTATGATAGATCTAGCTTGTGCTTCATATTCACCCTCCAAAGGGTTTGGATAAGTGTTGTAACCTTATAAGTCAACATGAGTTGCCATCTCTTTGTCTTGGTCCAAGATTCCTTTACTCTTGTGTGATATCATCTTTGTGACTCATATCCAGAAGTTCCCTTCCTGTAACCTCTTCTTGATGATCTCCTTAAGCATCATCTTGCCATGATAGGATGATGGTGTTGGCATTATGATATAGGTATTGTCCTTGATGGCAACTCACTCAGAGGTATGATATAGGTGGAAACTCAATCAGATGACAGATCATAGTATAATGGGTCAAGAGAGAGGTATACGCAAGTTAACCTTGATGAAAGAGCGTATACATGCAGATGAGCAGAACAGAAGACGCGTATACATACACACGCAAGTTCACAGAAGGAAAGGCACATACATGTTGGAAAACTAAGTTTTCGTCTGTGGTATTTGGTCCACGGTATTTTGGTATTGGTCCATGGTATTTGGTCCGAAGTGTTGACCCCAGGTATTGGGTCCAAGGTATTGGTTCTACATGGTTTTGGACCATGATATTGAGAGAAGCCTAAACCTATATAAGGAGAAGATCCTTACTAGGCCAAGGAGGGCAAGCGAGGAAGTGATGAACATCTGATATTCTGGTTATGGGTTTGTGATGCTTTGGTTGATCTGAACCAAGGATGCACTCATGTGGATGATGATGAACAATGGATCAAGATCTTAAGGCTTGGAATGTTTCTCATTATATGGTTTGATTATGGAGAGACTAGATCTAAATTATTGACGCAAGTTTTATTGTATGAATGTTATGATCTGGGTATGACTGATGTCTGGAACAACTGTAAAGTTATGAGTAAATATTTGCAGATATTTACACGGATTGGCTTTGGTGAAAGTGTGTATGTATGCTAGTTTGGTTCTTCATAGTAGTGTATACATTATGAGATATGATATTTGAAGTTGCAGTTGGATCTGGTTATTGTTGCAAAGTTTTTTAATGTGACTGTGCTGTTGACAAGGTTTCAGTGTTTCAGTATTGGGTGATCTAGAGATTGATGATGCAGGTGTAGTTGATGGGTGTATTGTAATGATGATTAATTTGGTGCTTCAATGTTGTTGATGGTTATAGTATGAAAATTGGATGAAACGTGGCCTTCAGATTATGGTGTTGTGCTTCAGAAGTATCCAATATGAAAATTTATGAAACGTGGTCCTTGGAGGAAGAAAGAAGATCGTAGAGTTCTGTAGGCTAGCGCCTATGTACTAGTAAACATATTGGCTAGTACAAGAGGTAGGGGGTTGTAGCTCCTTTCCAGGAGCAGCTGGAAAAAAGGTGAAGGTTGGAGCCTTCAGTAGGCCGGCGCCTATGTACTAGTAAATGGATCAGCTAGTACAAGAGCTAAGGGGGTTGTAGCTCCCTTCCAGGAGAAACTAGAGAACGAGAGAAGGTTGTAGCCTTCTGCAGGTAGAAGCCTGCGTACTGGTATAAGACTGCACCAGTACAGAACCATTTTAAAAATAATTTCTTATTAAAGGATGATAGAGACGAATTGCAGTAGATGGTTTTCACCCACATTGGGTTTCCACCTTACATCTTGGTGTTCATGTGTGTTTCTTATGTGTGATGATCTATTCTGCTTTACTACTCATGTTTATTGTTCATATGGTTAATAATGTTATGATGCACTCATTAAGAATAAACTAACTGAATCATAAGTTTACTGGATATACACTTGTTGCATTACACATAGTTGAGTATACATGCAGTTTGCCTTAACTAAAGTAGCATATATGAATCTGAATAAGGAAATGAAAAAGTTATATTGATTTGATAATACTGATTCACCCCCTCCCCTCTCAGTATTATTTCCAACAATTGGTATCAGAGTAGGTCCTTTGGTAGAAGCTTGATCACTTGAAAGAGATCTGTAGAACAATGGGAAAGAAAGCGCGTCAAAAGAAGAATACAGGTCAAAGGAACAATGATAGCCTGCCATTGAATGGAAGCAAGTATTCAGATCCTAAATCACCTCAGATTGAATATGGACAAGCAAATGAACCATTAGATAAAATCATAGATCAACAAGATCTACCTAGAAAAAGGGAGAGTGTCCTTAAAGAAAAAATTATTAGCTTAAAAGCTTAGCTGGAATGTGCCTTCAGAGTTTGTCAAATGCTGCAGGAGCTGAATGAAGAACAAGAAAAGGAGATTCTCAAACTAAGGAAACAAAAGGAAGAAGGAAGAAAGTCTGAGGAAATTTTGAAGAAGCAATATCTGGAAAAGGAAGAACAACATCAGGTTGAGGTAAATATCTTGAAAGGTAAATTGGAAGAAAATGTAGAAATTTTGAATAATTTAACACATATTCAATGGAGATTATCCTGATCATGTACTATTGCGGAAAACATACACAATACATAAGCTCCTCTACGTTGATCATCAATATAGCAGCATCAATAACAATAAAACATCAAGAGCATTCACACATTAACACAGTATGTATCCCGGGGAAAGCATCTCGCTAAAAACCCCAACTATCTGTATATCAATGATTGAGTCATGTAACATTACACAGCATAATACTTCTCACAAGTATCTCCACCTCTGTTACACACAATATAGCTCAGATTTGAATCAATCACAGGCTCAAATCTCCTCCGCTGCTTGCCTGCCTCAACTGCGCAATCCTGCAAGAGAATGAATGATAATGGGTCAAGAAAACTCGTATTTACTTGGAAAAATCACGTGAGCACAAGCTACAATGTGGGAAAATACGTGGGAAAACTCATTGGCATACTCAATCCCTTGATTGTACAAGATCTGGTGGACAACTATAGTCACAACTGATAGCAATCTGATTCTCTAACACCTGTCCCTGCTGAGCTGAACATGCACTGACATGCAACTGAGTTAACTGATGTATTCTATAGTTGCATTATGAGTTAATAACTTGTGAATTAATTAATAACTAATTCACCCAACTCATCTCTAGTCTATTTGCCAGTTAGACTAAATACAACCAATTTAACAAAGCTAAACTGAACACAACTCCATCAACGACACCTCCAGTCCACTAAACTCAACTCACTTGAGTTCTAACTGAAGTCCTGCATGCAAATATTAGTCATCCCATAGGTAACCACGTATTTCCTTCTGGGATCTGCATGTACCACATCCGTAGCTCATCCTGAAGTGCTCCAAGAGAATAAGACAAAGTTTATAGTCTAAATATTATTATGAGCTAATAATATTTGACTGTTCTATATTTAGACTGAGCAGTCACTCCGCTGTGATCTAAAAAATAGAAGTCCATCTATTTTTTCCAACTTGATCAATCATCCATAAACAGCAACCTGCAATCCATAGACATGATCCATATGTCTAAAAATAGACATAGTCTAAAATTAGACTTGCGCCAAAAATAGCCTGCGGGCCCACTTAGTGAAGGCGACTCTTTTCACTAAGCTCCATCATCTTGTTGC
>APFE031238635.1:0-25736 GCA_000404065.3 Pinus taeda
GGTTGTTAACAGAAAAAGCTTCAAGAAAAGGGCCATCAAACATCTGTGGTTTCACCTCTCCCTCAGTGGGATCAAGAGTTGTGTCTAGGATGACTTTGTTGCCCATAAAAACACTGATTTTGCTTTTCCATGCAATCCCTAGTGTTTCATTTTCATGTGTAGAATTTGGTTACAAGTTCAGACTTTCATTTGCTTAGTTGCATGAGTTAAAATACATGGTTTTATTGCAGGTCACATTTCTGTTCATTCTCTTTACTAACAGCTAGCAAATTAGGTCAATGTAACTAGGTCTTTGAATTTACAAGTCTTTGTTGGTTCAAATTGGAAAAACAACTTGCAGAGCACCTGTACCACTCCTTCATCTGCTTATTCTCCATCAGCACCATCCACTCCACCCTCTACTTAGAATCCTTACCTCACGTTTGCCACATTTTCTCACATAACCCTAGTTTTTGTGTAATCATTGTTTCAGCCTTCTTTGAGCCAAGTCAGCCTTCTACACCTTCTCACCACTCCATCCACCAATCCCTGGGTCACTCCAGGCCCCTATCCTACCTCCATATCCATTCATGCATCTTACCTCACTCATCCATCCTCTAAAATCCAATTTTTAAACATCTTGTAGAAATTTCTGAAGATCCTGTAGAAATCTCTGAACATCCTGTAGAACCCCTGTAGACTTCCTGTAGAAGCTCACGAATGAGGTTTCTTGATAGCCAAACCTTGTGAAACTGTCAGCAAGGGTGCTAGGGACCCCTTAGGACCTCTTCTAACCTTCCAGACCTCTTCCAAGCATTTCCTCATGCCGATCCACCTCTACACAATCAAACACCAGTTAAAAGCATATGCATAGTAATCCTACAAAATCATTCAAAAATACAAAAAAGATGTTTTCTTCAAATTTATTATAAAAGTAGCTTAGAAACATGCATTTTACCTTCTTAATTCAATGGCATCTCATTCAGTAGCTTGCATCTTCCTTCTTGCATCAGTAGGACTAGCTGGTAGAATTAGGGTTTGCTAGGGTTTGCGTTTCTTTTTGGCTTTCAGTTTCTTTCCGCAAGTAGATTAGATTCCTTTGAGTAAGCTTTCATCCATCAGTTAAAAAGCTTCTTCTAAGAGCTCATAGAAGTTTTCTTAAGCTCCTAGAAGACTTGTGCCAGCTGACCAAGTGACAGCTGCGGCAAGAGCTAGTACTTGTGCATACAGCACCGTCGCTTCCAAGTTTGTTACGAACTACCGGGATGATAAAATTAAAGAAGGGAGTTCCAGGAGTTGCAACATTATTGCTGCAATATTGGGGCTCACCACCGATGCCACCTTCTTTGACAAGTTCCTTCCATAGTAGGTTGATCATCCTATGATCCCATGCACAACCTTCATACCAAGATAGCCCAAGGAGTCTCCCCATGAGCTAGTTGGCCACTGTTTCCAACACAAAATCCCCTAGAAAATCTGTGCGCCCAAATGCTAGGTCAACTATACCATCCAAGTTGTAGTTAACCAGTATACCTAGGAAATGATAGGTGGTCCCTCCTAGATCCTAATGCTAGTCAGGTCTTCGGACATATTAGTGCCTGGAAACTCCTGGTGAGCTCCACTTGGGTCCACGACCGTCTCCATAGCCCATTCCACCAGTTACGAACTTAGAATCTCTCGCCATACAACCCCAAGAGAGGGAATGAATGTACGAACTCTCATATGTATGACAAGCCCTCCATCCTGCAAATGTTTCACCTTTCATTTCTCATGTCACCTCACCTCATCAGCCTGGTCAACACATAAAATATGTCAAGGTGGCTCTACTTCTCTCTCTCCAAGGTGCAGAGGTAAACTACTAATGCTACAGGCCCCATCTATGTATATCTAAAGAGGGTTGCTCTGATGCTCTAAAGTGAAATCTAGTTGTACCATAGGGAATCCAACCGTACCATAACGCGAGTCTATTTGGCTATTAAATTAGCACAAACCACTCTCATGCCCTCCAACTCCTCGTTTTGTTGTAGAATGGCCTCTTGTATTATTGTGGCATTCTCTCTCAATGCTAGAAGGTCGACTTGGAACTGATGAATCTAATGTGGGTATCTATCACTTGCAAACTCGATCATAGCTCTAGACATCTCATCAGCTATTGGCACCTCAACCATGGGTGGGCAACTCTTTAACATATGGCTCTATGTGTGTAAGCTCTATCCTCTCCACTAAGGTGCCAATTGGGGCTATCAAAGAGGTCTCGAATAATGGTGACTCTCATGCCACACCGGGTAGATCGATGTGCTCCTCATCATCTTGTGGGCTCTCAACATCATGCTCAACTTCCTCCTTAGGCTCCTGGTATCTAAATCCAGGTTTCGAACAACAAAAGCATCCCTTGGTCTCACCCTCTAATTGTCCCTGTCGTGCCTGCTCCTTTTTAGGAGATGTAGTGCCTTGATTCTATCAAATTTCCCCAGATGATGTAGATGGATGCGTCCCCACAACATGCTTGCCTCTAGTGTATCTGTTGTAAGGGTGATGATGGTTATAGTCTGTCGCCCTTCTCAACTGGGCCAACCTCTCATCGTCCCAACGGATTCCACCCTAGAATTTATGCATACTATATTTCCCTTGAGTCATGGGTTTGTCACTGATTTCACTAGTCATTGTGCACTCATATCCCAAGCTTCCATGATATTCTAGCTAATTTCCCACGGCTGGGCCAAGATCATGCTATGATACCATTGTAATGTTCCTAACTTAAAGAAACAGTGATATATAAAGTAAAAACAATTCTCAACACAATTTTTTTTAACAAACAACACATGCTCATAAAAACCCCAGAAGTAGAACCAGGTGAGCCATTTTATTAATCAATGTAGTACAATAGTATGGATGAATGCACCTAGGATTGCCTTAGTGGAAAGGATAAAGGAATCCAGGTAATGAGACAACAATATCAAGTACTGGAAAATGTCTGATCCTCTAATGCTTTATGCCGCCCAGAAAACTACATTGTTGGCTGGAAAGTAACTGCAAGAAACTCCACTTTCACTGCTTGTAAAATGCTACAAATTCATCCCTAAGCTCCTTGACCAAAACCTACAAAAACCCATAAATGGTTTGGCCTAATAATGAGCTCCCAAAATCGACCCCCAAAAACACTATGCAATCCCTAGCAATTATGAATTATCTATTGTAAAGATACAAATAGAAACCCCACTTCTGGTGCTCATAAAATTCCAAAACTTTATATCTAGAATCGTTGTAAAAAAACCCAAAAAAACCCATAAATGGTTTAGCTATATTTTGACCTTCCAAATTTGGTCTCCAATAGGCCCTATGCCCTCCAAACTACTCAAGGAACATAGCCTACAAGGAATACGAACGAAATCCTCCTCCAAGCTCCAAAAATGCAACAATCACCTCCCCAAATATTTCCCTTAATGTCCATGGTGAAGTTCTGCCTCAAATATTGATACTCTACCCTCCACGTGAGCACCCAATGCTCCCTCTGCGTTGGCACAGGAAGTGCAAAAGTTACCCTGCAAGGTAGCACACTCCTCCACCTACAAAACTCTCCCAAATGCCAACAATCCCCTGATGATTCCTCTCCGAAAAATCTCTCACCCAAAATCCACTGCAAGACACCACAAGCAAAATCAACCTCTTCTTCACTACGCTGTCTAGTAATATGTACCATATAGAGATGAATGCCATCACTGGAAATCATAATGAGATCCTCCTCTTGAAGAAATGAAGAAAAAACTTCCTAGGGTGGCACTTGAAGTCCCCAGAATAAAGGGTGAGCTCTTCGCTTGAAGAACTCTTGCTAAACAACAAGTGACTCGGCTAAGCAACTTGAGCAGCCAAAGAGAAATTTGATATGCCAAAGATGATGAAATGAATAGAGTTTCTTTCCTTATATATATTTTGTGGAGAAATTTTCCCTCCATTTTCCCTCCATCATGGGTTCCTCTCTCAACCATCAATTTCTCCTCCACACAAATCGAACTAGGGAATGTGTATTCTCCTAGTGTGGGTGGTCCCCATGTATAACTTAACCACATCAAAATAACTTATAGCCTCCTAATAAAATTGAATGGGCCCCATCACCTCCAAAATTGACCCCAAAATGTAGAAATTAATCATGTTCCAAAATAGTTTAGGAACGGACATTACAATCCCCCCCCCAATTGTTGCCTTTCCCCAAGCAACTTCAGTGTTGGATGCCCAGGTATATGCTCGCCCTCCCAAGTAGCATCTTGATCTAGGTGGATATTGGTGGCCACCTACCTATTCCACTTGGAACCCCAACACGATCTCTCTCATTTTTTCGATTTCCTTAATTGTAGCACAATTTAATATTTTTGGCACTTTTTCGGGTCTTGAACTTCCGGAGCCGTTTTGAGGCCCTGAACAACATTTTTAGGGAAAACGGAGAGACTGGAAATACCCCATATTGGCTTGCCTATTTTTTTCACCCTTCTCTTTGAGATCTTCTAAATGATGTATTATGATAGCCAAACGAAGATCGTATGCCAAAGTTACAACCCTGGGAATTTGATGTACCAATTCACCCAAACAGGGCCCATAGTTTTGGCGCTTCATCTCCTAGGGTTAGGTTTTTGGATGTTTAGGGTTTTCCATTTTTTCTCAATAATAAATAGGCCTTTGAACCTCATTGTAACATAGTTCACAAGCATGTAGCCACCACGTCTCTTCTCAGAGATAAGCTACCATCACCTGAGCTAGTCTTATTTCCATTCTATTTGTAAGCATATTTTAGTATTTGATATTAATGAAATGAAGTGTTATTTCTACTGCATCTCTGTATTTATGGTTATATCTGTAATTTTTTGCATTCTTGTTTAAATTTGGATTAGTGATATCAGAGTGGTCTTCCCTTCTCTATTTTCCTTTGCATGTCCCCAACAAGGTCGAGAAATAAGGAGTTAGGGCTTGAACTGGTCGAACCTTTGCAAGAGCAGCCTCAGAAATCCCGACGGCCTGCCATGGCAGATGAAAAGAAAGATGATGGGGTAGGAGATCCTATCAAAATCTTGCTCGAAGAAACCCTCAAACGACAAAGGAACATGATGATGGAAAATTTTGTCTAGATCCTTCAGCGGCTACCCAAGGGTGACACATCTACTTTTGGCAACTACTTTGGAAGCGCCACACCCTTTAAGGTACAAGTTAACTTTGGCATTCCTATATTTGAGGGTTAGATAGATGTAGACACTGTAGATAAATGATTAAATCTCCTAGAAGGATATTTCTCCATTCATGATTTTTCCAACGAGGAAAAGATCACTTTGCACTTCTCAAACAGCCTGCCATGTCAAGGACTGGTGGGAAACCTACTATGAGTAGAAGGATGAAAGTATGAGCTCACTATTTTTAGCCACACCCACTTGGAACTCATTCTGGGATGCCATTAAGGAGAAGTACTACCCTTTCAGGAGCTATGAGGATAAATACATAAAGTGGAC
The DNA here is from genome assembly GCA_000404065.3 of Pinus taeda. Classification (NCBI taxonomy): domain Eukaryota; kingdom Viridiplantae; phylum Streptophyta; class Pinopsida; order Pinales; family Pinaceae; genus Pinus; species Pinus taeda. The sequence goes on from APFE031238635.1 coordinate 5,472, forward strand.
AATGCTAGGATAGAGAAGGGACCAAGATGTACCAATGTTTACCAATGTTTTTCATACCCTTCACACGAAGTTGGGTATCAAGGATTTTGAGAACCTTTTGGTTCTCATGTACCACGATTGCCTACATAGGTACATCTAGGAGGAGAGGGAGTTCATGAACATCTTGTCACTTGGCACGACATACCGTTATGCCGTCAAGCTTGAGCAAAAGTTTAAACAAAAGAAGCGAGACTTTGGATCTGCAAATCCGAAGCAAGGGAAAGGTACCCCCAAACAGCTGAACAAAGGACAAAGCCAAGGCAGGGAGGCCTAGGACAACCCAACAACGCCACAATAAAATAACAACACTGCGAAGCTAAAGAAGGACATGGGAAAGTGGCGTGAGTTCCATAAGAGCTCCACTCGCAACACAAGTGAGTGTCGGGCTAAGAAGTCATTGGTGGCCGAGTTAAAGGCTTCAGAATCAAATGCATGTTCTGACATTGAGTCAGAACCTGACAAGGGGAATGACAAAGAGAAGAAGATTATCGATGCAGAGCCCAATGCCGTCGTTGCCACCACAAAGATCTAGAAGGAGGAACCAAAATATCCAAAGGAGGAGGAGTGCCTCTTCCACCCCCAGGTGTGGGTAATGGGTTCCACAAGAGCTCCACTAGCGTGAGCTAGCAGTGCCGCCTTCTATATAGCATCAAGCCCTTCACAGATGAGGTATTATGTGACATTGCTCCCCTTGAAGTTTATGATGTATTATTAGGTCAACCATACTTATGGAAGTGGCATTTTGTGTATGAGTCAAGGACTCGTGTTGTTATTGTTACTTTGGGAAATAATTTGTAGAAGATACCAGAGGTAGCACTGCCTACCGTTATTTCTTTGGTTACTGCAAAACAATGCAGTAAGCTCATTTTCAAAACCAGGAAATTTGTTTTCCTGATGATACACCCTCAGGGAAAGAAGAAGACAGTGGCTACAACCTTTAGACAAGGCCCCTCCACATGACAACAACAGATGGACAAGGTCGTGGAGGAGTATGATGATATCTTCACCTCCCCCACAGGGGTGCCTCTGCATTGTTAGGTCAAGCACTCCATTGATCTAACCCTAGGTGCAATGCTGCCCAATGGACCACTCTATCGGTGCTCTGTTCTAGAGAATGATGAAATCAAGAGGCGAATTCAGGAGCTGCTGCAGAAAGCTCACATCTGGCCTAGTTCATCGCCCTGTGGGAGCTTGATCGTGTTGGTACAGAAGAAGGATGGGAATTGGAGACTCTGTATTGGCTATCAAGGGTTGAATAAGATCACTGTCTAGATTAGGTAACAGATCCCACAGATTAATGACCTTCTAGACCAACTGAAGGGGGAAAAATATTTCAGCAAGATCAACTTGAAGTCAGGATATCACCAGGTACCAATCGAACCATCTGATGTGTTGAAGACTGCCTTCAAAGCCTGAAGGGCCTTTTAGAATGGTTGGTTATGCATTTCGGGTTGACGAATGCTCATGCAACCTTCATGAGGTTGATGGATGACATCTTGCAACAATTCACCAACTTATTTATAGTGGTATACTTGGATGACATCCTGATCTTCAGCTAGAGTTGGAAAGAGCACCTCGACCACATCTGATAGGTTCTCCAAACACTATGACAACACAAGATATGTGCCAATTTGGAGAAATGCACTTTTAGCATGACCCAGGTTCAGTATTTGGGATACATTATTGATGAACAGGGGGTGCATGTGGATCCATCCAAGATCCAAGTCATGTTGGATTGGCCAACTCCAACCACTTTGACAGAGCTCCACAACTTTTTGCGTCTTGCCAATTTCTATTGTAGGTCCATGTTGGGATTCTATCATATCACTTGGCCCTTGAGTCAAGTCACTAAGGGAGGAGTGAAAAAAAAAACTTTTGGTCTGAATCTAAATAGAAGGCATTCACAAAGTTGAAACATCACCTCTACTCTGCACTAGTGCTCACATTACCGGACTTCCAAGAACCATTTGTGATTGAGATATATGCCCCTAACTATGCTATTGGGGCAGTCCTTACTCAATAGGGGCATCTAGTGACATATCACAATGAGACACTTTCAGATACAGTCCAAAATTATCCCACTTATGACAAAGAGATGTATTCCATTGTGCGGGCAATGGAAGCGTTACATTTTGGGGAAGGAAATGGTCGTCCACACAAACCACCAACCCCTGCAATTCATACAGATGCAAGGGAAGTTGCAGAATGATTGCCATTAGAAGTGGTCCACATACCTACAACAGTTCCATTTGAATATCAAGTATAAGAATTGCAACACTAATAATGTTGTAGATTTCCTCAGCCGACCACCAATCATGGCGTTAACCACCATGCTCAACTCTTGTGGGCACGAGACTTCTAATTGGCCACTTCTCTATAAAAGTGACCCAGAATTTGGCCACACATACCAAATGCTCTTGGAGGGTGAGCAAGTTCCAAATTTTCACCTCCAGGATGCCCTATTATACCACATGGGACACCTTTTTGTTCCTTCAAGACAACGTGCCAGGATGATTTGGGAAATGCACTACAGTCGGACCACTAGGCATTTCGGGGTTGAGAAAATGGTGGCAGTACTGTAGAAGTATTTCTATTGGTCGAATCTTCGATAGGTTGTCGGGAAGTACATCAGATCCTGCACTGTTTGCATCATTGCCAAACCGACCATTAAGAAGCAAGGTCTCTATACTCTGCTGCCTACCTCTAGTCGACCTTGGGAATCCATCTCCATGGGTTACATGTTGAGCCTTCCTTCTACTAAACATGGAAACAACTGTGTTTTTGTAGTCAACGACAGATTCTCGAAGATGGCCATTATGGCAGCTTGCAGGAAGAATATCACATCGGAAGCCACTACTAAACTCTTCTTTGAACAAGTGTGGGTATACTTTTGGATCCCACAATCTATCATCTCAGATTGGGATAGCAAGTTCCTCAGTACATTTTGGTCCAGTCTCTGGTCATTGCTGGACACTAAACTCACTAAGTCCACAGCTTTCCATCCCCAAAATGATGGTCAGACAGAGGTCATCAACAGGATGATCTTACACATTCTATGCATGTACAACTCAAATCATCCACACACATGGGATGAGAGTCTCTCCTATGTCCAGCACAACTATAACCTGGCTCTCCACATCTCGACTGGCCATAGCCCTTTTTAGGTGGGCTTGGGATTCCAGCCACTATGTCCCATCGATGTGCCCATGCCATTTGTAGCTACTCATGCAAATTCGGCCCTATCTAGTCCAAAACCGATAAGGAAAATGACTTCATTGAGCACATCCAACATATCCGCCAATAGGTCCACAACATTCTAGAGAAATCAAATGCCAAGTACAAGTAGCAACATGATCAACATCGGGTGCCACACAAGTTTTAGGTGGACAAAAAAGTCTAGTTGCATTTGCAAAAGGAACACCTTACCAGAGCCTATCGGTAACTCAGAACACTCTGATATGGTTCTTACACCGTTACCAAGGCGGTGGGAGACAATGCATTTGAGCTCAAAATTTCCCCATTCCTTGGCCTGCACCCAGTGTTCAATGTGGACCAACTTAGACCATACTTCCCACCATTGCTAGACACATCAGACATTGCAAAACAACTCACAACTACAGAGTTAAATCTAGATTGCATGGAAAAAGCCACAATTGATTGGATCATGGACATGCAAATAAAGAACACTAGAAAACAAAGGATCCAACTATATCGAGTTGTCAAAGCACACCAACTCCTTCAACAGGGCAAGTGGCTCCCTAGGGACCAAGTTCAGAAGAAGTTTCCTTATCTCATGGAGGAACTCAATGCAATGGGGACCATTTCTTCCTAAGGGGGGAGGAATGAACCAAGTGGATATTGGTGGCCTGCTCCCTATTCCACTTGGACCCCCAAAATTGTCTCTTTCAGTTTTTAGTTTCCTTAATTGTAGTACAGTTTACTATTTTCGATAGTTTTTCGGTTCCTCAACTTTTGGAGCCACTTTTAGGCCCTAAACGATGCTTTTTAGGGAAAACAAAGAGACTAAAAATGCCCGAAATCAACTTGCTTGATTAATTTTGACCTTTTCTTTCAAATCTTCAAAACGAGGTATTATGATAGCCAAACGAAGATATATCACAAAGTTATGACCCCGGGAAGTTGATGTACCAATTTATCCAAACGGGGCCCATAGTTTTGGCACTTCATCTCCTAGGGTTAGGTTTTTGGATGTTTAGGGTTTTCCATTGTTTCTCAATAATAAATAGTCCTTTGAGCCTAATTATAACACCATTCATAGGCATGTAGCTGCCACATCTCTTCTCAGAGATAAGCTACCATTGCCTGAGCTAGTCTTATTTCCATTATGTTTGTAAGCATATTTCAGTATTTGATATTAATGAGATGAAGTGTTATTATTACTGCATCTTTGTATTTATGGTTATATCTGTAATTTGTTGCATTCATGTTTAAATCTGGATTAGCGATATCAAGGTGGTCTGCTCTTTCTCTGTTTTTCTTTGCATGTCCCCAACGAGGGCGGGATATAAGGAGTCAGGGCTTAATCTGGTCGAACCTTTGCAAGACTAGCCTCGCAAATCCTGATGACCTCCCATGGCAGATGAAGAGAAAGACAAGGAGGCAGGATCTCCTATCAAAATCTTGCTCGAAAAATCCCTCGAGCGATAATGGAACGCGATGATGGACAATTTTGTCCAGATCATTCAATGGCTACCCAAGGGTGACACATCTACTTTCAGCATCTACTCTGGAAACGCCACACCCTTTAAGATACAATTTAACTTTGACATTCCCATATTTGAGGGTCAGATACATGTAGACACCATAGATAAATGATTAAATCTCCTAGAAGGATATTTTTCCATTCATGATTTTTCCAACCAGGAAAAGATCACTTTTGCACTTGTCAAAGTAGCCCCCCATGTCAAGGACTAGTGGGAAACCTCCTGCGAGCAGAAGGATGAAAGTACGAACTCACTGTTTTTAGCCACACCCACTTGGAACTCATTTTGGGATGTCATCAAGGAGCAACACTACCCTATCGAGAGCTATGTAGATAAATACATAAAGTGGACAATGTTGTGACAGGGAAGGACCAAGATGTACCAAAGTTTACCAATTTTTTTCATACCCTTTACACAAAGTTGGGTATCAAGGATTCTGAGAACCATTTGGTTCCCAAGCACCATGGCTGCTTACACAAGTACATCCAGGACGAGATGGAGTTCCTGAACATCTCCTCGCTCGACACGACATACCAATATGTCATCAAGATCGAGCAAAAGTTTAAACAAAAGAAGTGAGACTTTGGATCTGCAAATCTGAAGCAAGGGAAAGGTACCCCCAAACCCCTAGGACAACCCACCAAATCCATAAGCAAAGAACAACACCGTGAAGCTGAAGAAGGACACAGGAAAGTGCTGTGAGTTACATAAGAGCTCCACTCACAACACAAGTGAGTGTCGGGCCAAGTAGTCACTGGTGGCTAAGCTAAAGGCTTTGGAATCAGATGCATGCTCCGAATCTGAGTCAGAACCCAACAAGGGGAATGGCAAAGGGAAGCAGATTATCGATGTGGGGCCCAATGCCACCGTTGCCACCATGAATATCTAGAAGGAGGAACCCAAAGATCCAAAGGAGGAGGAGCAACTCTTCGACTCCTAGGTGTGGGTAAAGGGTTCCCCACTACAGTTCATTATGAACAGCGGGAGCCAAAATAACCTCATTTCGGCAGAGGTCATGAAGCAACTAGGCTTACCGACCATAGCACATCCACAACCATACACCATTGAGTGGCTTCACCAAGGATGAGATCTCCATGTGAGCCAACAGTGCCACCTTCCATACAACATCAAGCCCTTCACAAATGACGTATTATGTGACATTGCTCCCTTGAAGTTTGTGTTCTATTATTAGGGCAACCATACTTATCAAAGCAGCATTCTGTGTATGAGTCGAGGCCTCGTGTTGTTATTATTACTTTGGGAAATAAGTTGTACAGGATATCGAAGGTAGCATCGCCTACCGTCATCTCTTTGGTTACTATAAAACAATGCAGTAAGCGCATTTCCAAAACCGAGAAATTTGCTTTCCTCGTGATACGCCCCTTGGGAAAGAAGAAAATAGTGGCCACAACCTCCAGATAGGGCCCCCCTACATGAAAACAACAGATGAACAAGGTCGTGGAGGAGTATGAGGACATCTTCAACTCCCACACAAGGGTGCCTTTACACTGTTAGGTCAAGCACTCCATTGTTCTAACCATAGGTGCGTCACTGCCCAATGGACCAATCTATCAGCGCTCCATTCTAGAGAGCGAGAAAATCAAGAGGCATATTCAAGAGATGTCGTAGAAAGGTCACATCTGGGGGATTTCATTGCACTGTGGGAGCCCAATCATGTTGGTATAGGAGAAGGATGCGACCTAAAGACTCTGTATTGACTATCGGGAATTGAACAAGATCACTGTCTGGAATAGGTACTTGATATCATGGATTGACGACCTTTTCGACCAACTGAAGGTGACAAAATATTTTAGCAAGATCAAATTGAAGTCAGGATATCACTAGGTACCAATCAAACCCTCTGATGTGTGGAAGACTGCGTTCAAAGTCGAGGAGGGCCTTTTCAAATGGTTGGTTATGCCTTTCGGGTTGACAAATGCTCCTGCAACCTTCATGAGGCTGATGGATGACATTTTGTGACCATTCATGAACTCATTTGTAGTGGTATACTTGGATGACATCCTAATCTTCAGCCAGATTTGGGAATAGCACATCCACCACATTCGACAGGTTCTCCAAAAACTTCAGAAACACAAACTATGTGCCAATTTGGAGAAATGCACTTTTAGAATGACTCAGGTTCAATATCTGGGATACCTTATTGATGCATGGGGGGTTCATGTGGATCTAGCCAAGATCCAATTCATCCAGGATTGGCCAACTCCAACCACTTTGACAGAGCTCCTCAACTTTCTGGGTCTTGCGAATTTCTACCGCAGGTTCATGTTGGGATTCTCTCATATCACTTGGCCCTTGAGTCAAGTCACCAAGGGAGAAGTGAAAGAAAAATTCTTTTGGTCTGAATCTCAATAGAAGGTATTCGCAGAGTTGAAACATTGCCTCTTCTCTGCACCAGTCCTCACATTACTAGACTTGCAACAACCATTTTCGATCGAGACAGATGCCTCTAACTATGCTATTGGGGCAGTCCTTACTCAATAGGGGAATCCAATGGCATATCACAGTGAGACACTTTTAGACATAGTCCGAAAGTATCCCACTTATGAGAAAGAGATGTATTCCATTGTGCAGGCCTGTCGATAATGGAAGCATTACATTTTGGTAAAGGAAATGGTCATCCACACATACCACCAGCCCCTGTAGTTCATACAGATGCAAGGGAAGTGGCAGAATGATTTCCATCATAAGTGGTCCACATACCTGCAACAGTTCCATTTGAATATCAAGTATAAGAAGGGTTGCACCAATAATGTTGCAGATTTCCTCAGCCGACCACTGATCATGGCGCTAACCACCATACTCAACTCTTCTGGGCATGAGACTTCTGGTTGGCCACTTCTCTACATAAGCGACCCAGAATTCAACCACACATACCAGACGCTCTTGGAGGGTTAGCAAGTTCCAAATTTTCACCTCCATGATGCCCTATTATGCCTCTAAGACACCTTTTTGTTCCTTCAAGAGAGCGTGCCAAGATGATTTGGGAAGCACACTACAGTTGGGTCGCTAGGCGTTTTGGGGTCAAGAAAATAATGGTAGTGCTGTAGAAGTACTTCTATTGGCCGAATCTTCGACAGGATGTCGAGAAGTACACCAGATCATGCATTGCCTACACCATTGCCAAATCGACCATCAAGAAGCAAGGCCTTTATACTCTGCTACCTACCTCTAGTCAACCTTCGCAATCCATCTCCATCGATTACATGCCGGGTCTTCCTTCTACTAAGCATGGAAATGACTGTGTTTTTGTAATCGTCGATAGATTCTCAAAGATGGCCATTATGGCGGCCTGCAAGAAGAATATCAAAGTAGAAGCCACTGTTAAACTCTTATTTGAACAAGTTTGGGTACACTTTGGGATCCCACAGTCTATCATCTCAGATCAGGACAACGGATTCCACAGTACATTTTGGTCCAGTCTCTAGTCGATGCTGGACACCAAACTCACTAAGTCCACAGCATTCCATCCCCAAACTGATGGCCAAACAAAGGCCATCAATAGGTTGATCGTACACATTTTTCACATGTACAACTCAAAGCTTCCATGCACATGGGATGAAAACCTCCCCTATGTCCAGCATAGCTATAACTAGTCGACTGGCCATAGCCCTTTTTAGGTGGGCTTGGGATTACAGTTACTATGTCCCATTGATATGGCAATGCCATTTGCAGCTACTCATGTAGATTTGGCTCATGTCCAGTCCGAAACTGATAAGGCAAACAACTTTTTTGAGCACATCCAACATATCCACCAGTAGGTCCATGACATTCTAGAGAAATCAAATGCCAAGTGCAAATAGCGACTTAGTCAACATCGGCTGTGACACAAGTTTCAGGTGGGCAATAAATTCTGGTTGCATTTGCAACAAGAACGCCTTACCGGAGCCTATCGTAAACTCAGACCACTCTGATATGGTCCTTACACCATCACCAAGGCAATGGGAGACAATGCATTTGAGCTTAGCATTTCCCCATTCCTTGGCCTGCACCTAGTGTTCAATGTGGATTGCCTTCTGTTGTAGCATTTTTTGGTTTTGATAAGACATAATAAATTAGTCAAAAAGATAAAAATATTTAAAAAAAAATGTTAAGTTAGGATATGGACATAACAATATTGAATAAAATGTTTTTGAAAATATCTTGATGATGATGTCCATATGAAAGAAAATGTTAGGTTAGATTTCCTAAAACAATGAAGGCAAAAAGAAAATGTTAGGTTAGAAAGAAAAGAAAACAAATAAACTCTGAAAGTGAGCAAGTCTAAATACCACTACTATTTTTTCTACAAAATAATGGTTGTGTGTAGCTTGTCATAAATGCCACAACCCATGACAGTCAAATAGTTTAATCATGACTGCTTCATGCTTTAAATTTTATAATTAGAGAATAAAGATCTGGCCAAAATGTTTAATATTGGTAGAACAGTAGTTAGGTAGAGAATAATAAGGTTCTCATCAGTTTAATCTGAGCCTTTGGATGTTATAAGGTTAGAATTAGATAGTTTTCTTTTTTTAAATAAAAAGAAAGGAAAAGAATTTTCTAGCTTAAATGCACCCATTAAGTGAAGAAAAAATGATAGGATAAGCAAAGGGTAAGTAGAAGAAAGGTTGTAGAAGTTTGATAATTCATTGGACGAAATGTACGTTTATCATGTTTTACGATATGTTTCAATGTCCATGACAAAATTACACAAAGCAAATGAAGGTCTACAAGATCAATTAATTAACTTCCCTCATCCCCATTCATCCCTATATTTACTAATTTCTCCTTCCCACCTTCATACAGTTCATATTCATTCATTTTCTATAAAAAAACCCCTTTTCCTAAGGTTAAAATCTTTTTTGCCTAGGAAAAGTGAAAACCCTATGTTAAATCCCCTTTTACCCAAAAAACCCACAAAAATATGTTAAGCTTAAGTATTGATGTATATATGTGAAAAGAAAATAACTCATGAAAAAGCATTATACTTAGTGTATTTCCCCTTTACACTCATGTTTCATATTAACACTAACTTATGGTATTAAACCCCTAAAAGTTCCATTTCCCGTATATTATTAACTCCCTTTATTAAATAACCCGAAACCATTAGTTTTATTATAAAACTATGTATTCAATAAAACATCGCATATCAGCGGATCGCAAGCTTTTCAACATGCATGCACTCTCCTTCGCATTGCAATATGTGATGTGCAATGGACTTGGATTCGACACAAATATATTCATAATTCATTGCCATTTTGCATTCGCCCTTTATCGCAAAGTCCTGGCTGGAACATATACCCTCCACCATTGCGATCTCCGACATGCAATGGGAACCTAGACCCGATGTAGTATTATCCATGATGTATTTTCCACATCGTGTCTCGCTCCTATCACATTCCTTTGTGATGGGCCTTCCTTTGCTAAACTGCAATTGTGATATGCGATGAACCCAGACCCGACGTCATTTATCCATCTGAATTATACTATTTCAAGTCCGCCATACCTTGTTTAGCTAAGGATTTCTTTGTTAAATTGTTTTTATGATTTAAATGAAGAACCAACCTAAACCTCTATTTAACCATAAAACCCCACTAATCTCAATTTTTAACCCATAATAAAGCCATACCACAATTATTAATCATTGGGTGCCTCCATTGCTCCTTCCTCTTACCTCCGCGTTGCTCTTTCGCTCCACCACCATCCGATCTATTATATTGAATTCCAATGACCCTCAACAATTTCAGGTTGGCTCTTTGACCGAGCATTACCCGCCTGAAAAAGCAGTATTCCATTAACCTCCCCTTGCTATGTATCAACCTCTAGAATGTATCAGGTGACCCCTCCCAAAACCACCCGCTCCTCATAAGTGGTGCAATGAAAACCAAAACCATAAAATGGCCACTGTGCACTTTGCACCATAATTCAAAAAGTGAACTGTTTTTCTGTTTAAACGTAAAAATTGCCATTTTGCTTTGTTTCACTCATTTACACAGTGAAACCTCCATAAGTGCCTATGACCAATAAAACCATTGTTTTACCTTCTGATACGCTTTGGACTCCTTCCAATATCCTTTCAAGCTCAATAAAGCCATTGACGACCTTCTCTGTCACCTATGTTTTTCTTAACAATTTCTGTGTTTTGCAGGTAAAAACTCCTATTCCAGGCTTACAAAGAAAAAAGCCTACATATAGTTTTAAGACAAATATGAAGATCATATCAAATCACTTTACCCTGTAACATAAAATCTAAAATGATTTACTGTTGAAAAAATAGTAAAAACCTGAAATGTACAATAAAGGTAAAAACGAACACATTAAAGGCTACTCAGCAGGGTCAAATGATATTCACAGAAGTTTAAAGAGTATTAGATGAAAGATCAAATGAAGGAATCAACCAACGTAAAGGATGCAAACAATGAAGCAGCTTAAAGGACAAAGTATCACATAAAAAAGCCAGCACAGCCTGAATAAAAGGGACAACAAGAAGCAGTTCAATAGCTGCCCCTATCTTCTTGCATCAAGATCTTTCCTTTCCTAGAATAAATCTTAATCAGTTTTAGGATATTCTCTTAATTTCGTTATTGTATAAATAACTCTCTTCTTGAGTTGTTATGGTTTCAAGGTTCAAGGTTCATTGTTCGTTGCTTGTTAAGTCGTGACTGTTCATTCTACTTTGAACCTGGTTGCACCTTTGAAGGAAGCTTTTCTAGACACTTGATGTACTCAGTCTTTCTAGAGCCTTAATACAAAGCAGAGGATTCTAAATTTGGTTTTACATAGTTTGTGTTATCCTGTAAGTTTTTCCAGTTCTCAATAATTATGTTTTCCTTCATATGCTTATGAATTATAGAGATATCGAGGTAGGAATAATTGTGCTTCAATTTATTCCTATAAAATCCTGAAATGATCATCTATTAAGAGAATGGATTAATGAACTGTTTGTTTAGCTAATCCCCTCTAATTAATAAATCATCAATATCTTTTGTAAGCTTAAGTATATTGCCTTGAATCTTTGGAAAAGTTTAGAAGGTTTTCATACTTATGATTTTTTTGTTTTACAGTCTGGAAACTATGATAATCATATTATTTTATGTCTTCTTCCCACCACTATTTGATCTATATCATTGTGTAAAGCTTTATAGCAGCCCTTTGCTAAGATATTAATATTATCCAAAGGATTAAGTATTTCAATTCTACATCTGTCTTCATTCATTGGTCTTCCAAAAACTAAAACCAAAAACCCCAAAACAATTATTTTAGATGCTCTGGCATTGGTAGCTGACCTACTACTATCTCATAGGTACAACATCAGACTGGCGCCATTGTCAGGGATTCCAATTTCCTTTAAGTTTCCCTTGGGAAAACGATATTCATTCATTCTTTTCCTTTAAGGTGATTAAAGGGTTTAGAAAGGTTAAAATCATTCACCTAGGCGACTCCGCACTCCCAAGCTGGCACCTTTTAAACATACTAGATCTCATTCAAAAGTTGACATAGTTAGTCCTCTGTTAGATCCTGAAAGGCTTCTGAGAAAATCCAGTTCTAAAGGGGACACCAACCATCTTCTTCTTCCTCTTCAGTACTACAGTTTGAAGAATTATAATCATTTGACCGCTATAGTAATATCCCATCTGATCCTGATTACTCCCATTTATCACCTAGGGTTACTAAATTTCTAGATAAAGGAGTTGATTTTAAGTCAGCATAGCTTATTCATTCATTAGAATCTCATCCAATACCCACACTACCACCAGGATCACCTAAAACTGAATCTGATTTGGGTGTTAATCTACTGGAATATAAACCCACAAATTTCATATCCCCTACCACCTATCATTTTCCTTCCATTTTTTACCAACCTGAAGCTTCTTCTTCTGAACAACCTGAGGAGACCTTCTCTATATATTCCAATCCTCTCTTTGAAACAAAAGAAGGTATTCCTTTATAGGTCCCAAAGTTAGTTCTTAAGACTCCTTTGAAGTCTTTCAGAAAATCTCCTTCTCCTTCACCTTCAACTAATTCATCAACCCCTAAATCACCATCTTCTTCCTCTACTTCTTCTTCATCCTCTACATCCAAATAAACACCACACACTCCACCTAGACAACCTCATACACCACCTGCTGTCATGACTTTTCGACCTATTGTACAGACTAGATATGTTGCCTTAGTCTTACCTAATAACCTTTATGCATTCCTAGCTGAATACTTAAAATACCTTCCCAAGTACAATGGAGAAACTGGTCCCTCAGCTGAAGACCATCTTCAAGCTTTCCTAGACTTTGTAGATAACATGAATATTGAACAAGAAAACGTTTATATGAGATTTTTTGTATAGTCACTTGAAGGAAATGTGAGGATTTGGTTTAGGCAGTTACCAGCAGCTTCCATTAGAAATTGGGAAGAGCTTACAACCATATTTAAAAATCAATGGGGTGTGAAAAAGGATCCTCTTTACTTCCTCACATAATTTGAAGAGCTTAAAAGGAACTTCAGTGAACTAGTATCAGATTTTATCAAAAGATTCAATAACCTCTATCACAAAATGCCTGCTGATTGTAAGCCCCCTGTAGCAACAACTAAGTCTAGATTTTCTAAAGCTTTTGATGATGATTTTTTTGTTATGCTATGAGAGAGAACTTCAAGAACTCTTGAAGATATGCAAACAAATGCTATAGAAGTAGAAGCAAATAGGGCAACCTCAACTTCCTTAAAACCTAAGGAAGAAAAGGCCCAAAGAAAACTCAAATCTATTCAAGAAGCCTCTAGTTCCTCTAAGACTAAATTAAAAGACTAAAAAAAAAGATGAAATAAAATCTCTTCTTAGAAACCTATCAAATAGGATTTTAAAGATTGAGACCTAACCTAGGACAATACAACAAATAGTTACTAGACCCCAAAACCAAAATCAAGGTTAGTATAAAAGAAATCCACCACTAAAAATTCTTTAGAAACCTAGCAATGATCAACAGATTCCTACTCCTCTATTGATAGATGACCAACAACCTAATGATAATACTATGACAATTACTGAAGATATTAATAGTATGGATTCTTCTTCCAATCAAACAGTCATCATTCCTCTCTCACAACAAAATCAGGTTCAAGAAGATCATGTTGCTTCACAGGTCTCATCTTAGGCCTAGGCCTGGTCCTAGGAGACCTCCAAAGGAAACTCCAATAATTGAACCATGTACCAAAACTGCTAAAGCTCAAACAACTCTTATTCATCCCTTAGATCAATCAATTGATACTACCCAAACTGGTAAAAACATTTTGACTACATTTAATGTTGAAAAAGAATTAGAGAGGGTTAAGATCCCAATTCCACTGTCAGAACTTTCTAAAAACCCTAGTTACAAAAGCCAAGTCACAAAATGGATACAAAATACCTTGGTTGATGCTGAAGGTGATCTCATAAGTCTGAAAGATGAAAAACCGGTAGTAGTTTTTGGCCCTACTTCAGACATGATATATGAGATAGTGCCTCCTTTGTATGTAACTCTTAAAACAAATGATTCCATGTTGTATAATTTTATGATAGATTTAGGAGCATCAAAAAACCTTATGCCAAGAATCTATCATGGATGATTTGAAACTTGACATAACTAGATCCTACCATGACCTGTACACCTTTTATTCTAAATGGGTGCCCTGTTTGCGATTGATCAAGGATCTATTGGTTACCCTTGCCCAAATTCCAGTGAAAAGTGTAGTACTTGATATTGTTGTCATAGATATTCTTCCCAAGTTTGGAATGCTCCTTTCTAGGTCTTCCTGTGCCAAATTAGGGGGAACTCTACAGATGGATATGTCATATGCTACTATTCCTTTTTATGGAGGACAAAAATTAAGATTATATAGAGAGGCAAGATTTGTACATACTGTTTGTAAGGCTGACCAGCCAAGGAACCATCCAATTTATGAAATAGATCAAGACTTTGGTTGTTTTCAACTCACTTCAAACCAACATAAAACTCAAGTCAAAATTGAAGAGGTAGTTGAAAGTCCTAAATCAAACCAAACCGATATTTGGAAATTGTTCTTTGATGGCTCTTGCATGAAAGATGGGGTAGGAGCTCGAGTAGTTTTAATTTCACCTAAAAAAGAAAATATAACCCAATCATGTAAATTAGACTTCGAAGTTACAAATAATGTGGCTGAATATGAAGCTTTCCTTTTAGGATTGCAATTAGCCAAAAGCTTAAAAGTTCAAAACTTAAGTGTTTTTATTGATTTAGAACTTATTGTTAAGCAAGTAAGAAATGTTTGCCAGACCAAGCACCCTAGACTTAGGTCCTACCAAAATGAAGTATGGGATTCAGTTGAAAACTTCTTTGATGCTTTTAATGACTCATATTCCCAGAGATCAGAATATTCATGCAGATGCCTTAACTGTCACTGCTAGCTCTTTTAAAATTCTTGATCATGTTGATGTACTCTATCAGATACAAGTCAAATATAGGCCATCTATCTCAGATAATCTGAAACATTGGCAAATATTTGAAGATGATGAACATTTGAAATCATTTCTATAGGTAATAGATGATTTTTCATTTCTACAAATTGATGAAGATAGAACTGAAATAAATGAAAATGCATATGGAAATCATACTTCAGATTTTAAAACCCAAATTGCTAATCATGACATTATTCAATTATCTAATAATTTTACTCCAAAAGGACTCATTCCTTTAGAAAAAATGTTTGATCAAAATGATCTCCTCTGAAACCCTCTGTCCATTTCTTTAGAAGATGACATAGAAGAGATTAACATTGGAACTGATGAAGATATCAAAAACATCAAAATATGTGCATATCTAGACCCTGAGATCAAAGCTCAATATCTTAAGTTACTGCAAAATTATAAGGATGTTTTTGCTTGGACTTATGCTGATCTAAAGACCTATGATACTTCATTAATACAACATAAGATTCCTTTGAAGCCAGAAGGAAAACATTATCAACATAAACTTAGAAGGATAATTCCATCCATTCTACCAACTGTAGAAAGGGAGATTAAGAAAATGCTAGATGCTCAAATCATCATCCCTCTTAGATATTCTAATTGGGTTGCAAATCTAGTTCCTGTTAGAAAGAAAAATGGAGAAATAAGACTCTGTGTGGATTTTAGAAATTTGAACAAGGCATCATTAAAAGATAATTATCCTTTGCCCAAAATGAATCAGTTACTTCAAGGGGTTTTAGGAGCACAAAGACTTTCTAAGCTTGATGGTTTTCCATGTTACAATTAGGTGAGTGTTGATACAGTAGACAAAGAGAAGACAACCTTTAATACACCCCAGGGTACATTCATGTACGCTAGGATGCCATTTGGCTTAACCAATGTTGGAGCAACATTTCAGATAGCTATGGACATAACTTTTATGGGTCAGGTAAATAAATTTGTGGTTATTTATCTTGATGACATAACTGTTTTTTCTAAATCTGATCTTAAACATCTAGAGCACTCGAAGGTTTTTGACAGGTGTAGAAAATTTGGAATATCATTGAACCCTACAAAGTCCTTGTTTGTTGTCAAAGGAGGAAAATTGTTGTGCCATATAATTTCAAAGGAGGGAGTAGTAATTGACCCCAAATAAGTATTTGCCATTGAAACATTGACCTTACCTAGAAACAAGAAGGAGATTCAAGCTTTTCTTTGTAAGATTAATTTTCTAAGCAGATTTATTCCAAATTATGCAGAGATTGTAAAAGATATAACTAACATGGTCCAAAAGGACCATGAAGTCAAATGGATTGCCTCTTCTAGGCATGAATTTGAACAAATAAAAAGGGCTATCTTTGAAGCTCCCACCTTAGCCAGCCTTGATTATACTAAGCCATTAGTATTTTCTCTTATGCCTCTAAAACAACCCTTACTGCCATTCTATTACAGAAAAATGAAGGTTCCCATGACCAACTCATAGCCTTTTTTAGCAAGGTTATGAGAGATGTTGAGCTTAAGTATGACATCATTGAGAAGCAAGCCTATGCCCTTATTCAAGCCCTGAAATCATTCAGAATGTATGTCTTACACTCACCTACTACTACTTATGTCCCTAATAATGTTGTGAAAATTGTCCTAACCTAACTAGACACTAATGGGAAAAGAGGTGGATGGATCACTCAAATTCTGGAGTTTGATCTAACTATCAGGACTACCAAGTTAGTAAAAGGTCAAGGATTAGCCAAGCTTCCAGCTGAATACAATTGCAAAGTACTTGGAATCAATTCTATTTTAGAAATACAAGGGAATAATACACAAGTACCTTCTATCCTTGTAGAAGGGGAGAATCCACAAGAACCTTCCCTTCATCCTAAAGAAAATAACCCACAAGAACCTCTACCTTCAAAGCATATCAGTTCTATACACAATGATGAAAAATTCTTGTTGTCAAACTAGTATCAAGATATTATAAATTCCTTGATCCATTTTGAGTGTCGAGCATCATTCTCCAAAACCCAGTGTAAAACCCTTAAGTTAAAATTAGTTAAGTACTGCATTATAAATGCAAATTTATACTGGAAAGATCCACTGAATATTTTTTTATTATGTTTAACAGAATCAGAAACTAAAGGAATCATTGATCAGTTTCATACAGGATTTTGTGGGGGACATTATGCTTGGACAGCAACAGCATACAAGATTCTGAGGGGAGGATTTTATTTTCCCACATTATTCTTACAAGTAGGGGAAAAGGTCAGAGGTTGTGTTCCTTGTCAAATGTTTTCTGGTAAACAAAAATTCGCAGCTCCTCCACTCGCTCCATCAATAGTTTTAGAACCTTTTTCTCAATGGGGATTAGATTTTGTTGGAGAGATTCACCCCACTTCAAGTAATCAACATAGATGGATCCTCAATGCAACAGACTACTTTACTAAATGGGTGGAAGCAATTCCAGTTATAAATGCTACTGATTTAGTAGTAATTAAGTTTATTGAGGAGAAAATCTTATCTGGATTTGGTTTCCCAACTGAAATTGTCACTGATAATGCAACAACTTTTTCTAGTGTTAAAATGATTGAATTTTTCTAGAAATATCAGACTCTATTACATCATTCAACTCACACTCAAGGTAATGGCCTTATAGAGTCATCAAACAAAAGTTAGGTAGAGGTAATAAAAAAGACTCTAGCTGATCATAAGGAGAGTTGGGATTCACATTTGATTTATGTAGTATGGGCAAACATAATTACTCCAAAGAGATCAACTAGAAAATATCCATTTCAATTAGTCTACGGAAAAGATGCAATATTCCCTACCAATTTAGCCTTGCTTGTTTTAAAATTCCTATAGCATTCAACAGATGAACCTGATGATTTTTCAAGAAGAATAAATCAGATTATTGAACTTAATGAAAACAGAGATGAAGTTCAACACAAATTGAAGAAATATCAGAATAAGATGAAGGCCTTGTTTGACAGAAGAGCTAGGGAAAGGGACTTTAAGGAAGGTGATCTAGTTCTAAGATGGGATGCCAAGAAAGAAGAGAAAGGGAAGCATGGAAAATTTGAAAATATATGGTTTGGACCTTTATCCATTGCTGAAGTGAAGGGTAACAAAACTTTTGTAATGCAAAATCTTGAGGGGCTATATTGTAGAAATTCCCACTGTAGATCACTTGGTAATGCAATGTACTAAAGCAAAACACTTGATCTACTTATACAAAAAATTTAGTAGAAGCTTAATCAAACATGAGCAACATCAAGCATGAACAGATATAACTGAGAATGAGAAGTAATCAACCACAAAATAGAAGATATATCACTAGGGAAAGTACCAGCCGAAAACCCCAACTCTGCATTATCATACAAGTGGAAATCTTGTTCAAGTTACAAAAATAATCAGATCTCAAGCTATCCTACTCTCTCTGTAATCAAACAATACACCTCACAGACTCAATAAACATAGAATATATCTTCCTCAGGCCCTCCAAGCCTCCTATTTCCTTGCGTAGTTTTGATTAGGGTCCAATGATATCACATGTGTGAATTGACCTCATCACACTCACTGTAACCTCAGGTACAATTGCACAATCCATAAGGAATAATATTCCTTTTGCATGCAAGGAATATCCTAACAACTGATAGTACATTGTCCCTCCATCTGATCTCAATTGTGTCTCTCACTAAACTGACATGCATGAGTTATCCATGAGTGAATACTTAGTTATCTGAAATACAAAAGTTACATGCATGCAAGCATTAACTAACTGAGCTCTCATTAATTTAACAAACTGTTAAATTAATCTAATTGGACTTGACTAATTTAAACTAAGTAAACTAATTACAACTCAATATTGCAACTCATCCTTATCTCTTTAACTAAAGGTTGTAGAAATTTTGAATAATAAACACATATTCGATGGAGATTATCCTAATCATGTACTATTGCAGAATACATACACAATACATAAGCTCCTCTACATTGAACATCAATATAGCAACATCAATAACAATAAAACATCAAGAGCATGCACGCATTAACACAGTATGTAACCCGGGGAAAGCTTACAGCTGAAAACCCCACACTATCTATATATTAATGATTGAGAACATGTAACATTACAATAGTCAATACTTCTCATAAGTATCCAGCACTATCTCCACCTGTTACACACAATACAATTCAGATTTGATCTCCAAATCTATTCCACTGCTTGCCTACCTCCATTGCTCAATACCTGCTCAAGAATGGATGAGAATGGTTGAACTAAACTTGTATTTACCTCAAAAGAATCACTCACACTGGGAATCACGTGAGCAGAGGCTATAATCACTTGGTATTTGCCTATTCTCATTGGCATAACTCAATCCCATTGATTGTGCAAATCCTCATGCACAACTATAGTCACAAATGATAGCAATATGATCCTCTAACACCTGTCCTTGCTGAACTGAACATGCACTGACATGCAACTGAGTTAACTGATGTATTCTTTAGTTGCATTATGAGTTAATATTTAGTTTACCAACTCATCATTAGTCTATTTGCAGTTAGACTAATTACAACTAGTTTAACCAAGTCAAACTGAACACAACTCCATCAACTCCACAATCAACTCCACCAAACTCAACTAATTGAGTTCAAAATAAAGTCATGCATGCAACAACTCAATTGACCCACAAAGAAAATGTATTTCCTTCTCACAGCTGCATGTGCCACAGTAGCTCAAATTGAAGTGCTCCAAGAGAATAAGATAAAGTTTATAGTCTAAATATTATTATAAGCTAATAATATTTGACTGCTCTATAATTAGACTTGACAGGGTCACCACTGTTGTCTAAAAATAGAAGTCCATCTATTTTTTCCAACTTGACCAATCATTCATAAACAACATCCTGCAACTCATAGACATGATCCATATGTCTAAAAATAGATATAGTCTAAAAATAGACTTTGCGCGACAATTTGCCCGCGGGCCCACTTAGTGAAGACGACTCTTTTCACTAAGCTCCATCATCTTGTTGCAATCTCAACACTCCCTCTCGACAA
>APFE031238635.1:27773-39691 GCA_000404065.3 Pinus taeda
ACCTCGTCCTGTGGCTGATCCACGTCTTGAAGCTCATCCTTAGGAACTAATAGCTCCTCATCTGCATGCAATTGTAGCTCCCTCTCAAGTGAACACTTCATGGCTTTCTCCTCCTGAAATTTTATATCCTGTCGCACAACAATTTTACCACTCTCTGGCAAATACACACGATAGTTGTGGGGTGTATCAGTGTACCCCACAAATATCCCAACCTCTGCGGTCGGCTCCAACTTCTTCTTGGCATCCTTCGTCACATGCATGTAGACGTTAGCAGCAAAAATCCTCAAATGAGAAAGATCAGGCTTCTTACTAGAATAAGCCTCCTCGGGTGTACTCATGCCAAGTATCTTATGAGGACAACGGTTCTGCACATAAACTGTTGTATTGCATGCTTCCACCAACAAGTGAAGGGGTAGGCCCTGATCATGCAACATCACCTGTGTAGCACCCACGATCGTTCTGTTCTTCCTCTCAGCTACCCCATTCTGCTTTGGGTTATGGGGAGCTATGAGCTCTCTTCAAATCCCTTCTGCCTTGCAGAAATCCTTGAACTCGTCCGAGATGTATTCACCACCATTATCATTCCTAAGAGCCTTCACCTTCTTCCCTGAGTCCTTCTCGACTAGTGCTTTGAATTCACAGAACTTTGAATATGTCTTGCTCTTCTTCTGCATGAAGAAGATCCAACACTTGCGAGAGAAATCATTAACAAAAATCACATAATACCTGTGTTTTGCTGTCGAAGCAATTGAGAAAGGTCCACACACGTCTGTGTGAATTCTCTCAAGGATCGTCGTGGCGCGACTATCCTTCTGTGAAAGGTGTCTTTCACAAACTTCCCCAAAGTACACCCCTTGCACTGATCTGACTGCGCAAGTGTGCCTTTAGGAAGCCCTGTAGTGATCTGCTGCAGTATCTTCAAGGCTCCATGGTGAAGGTGACCCAATCTCCTGTGCCATAACTCGCCATTGTCCCGGCTCACCAATCCTTCTGCCTTGCCTGCCATTGTTGCGTATCCATCTACATGCAACTAATAAAGGTTCCTTACTCGAACCCCTATCTTCTGGGTCTCACCAGTTTTCTTGCTACGCAGGAAAGCTTTTCCCTTGCTGAAAACAACATCATACCCCTTGTCTTCTAACATCGCCACAGAGATAAGATTCTTCTTCAATCCTGGAACATGCATGACTTCCTTCAATACGAAGGATTTACCAGATTCCCTCTCAAAGGAAATGGTACCGATACTGGTCGCACTGTATGTACCATCATCGCCCATCTCGATGTGCACTCCAAGATCTTTGTCCTCCAGATCAGAAAACAAATTTCTATCTCCTGTCATGTGAAAAGACGCACCACTGTCCAAGAACCACACCGATCCCATCACACTTGAAACCAAGCATGTGATCAATGAAAAATCAAGCTCAAATTGTGAAGCTAGAGCCTCTCCTGCTGTAGATCCAACAGCTTGCTTGTTCTTCTCCTTCTGCGGACAATTAGTGGCATAGTGTCTGTGCTGGTGACAGTGAAAACACTTCACCTTGGACATGTCCTGCTTCTTGCCTTTCGCACCAGACTGAGAAGCTTTCTTGCTCTTCCCTTGCTTTGATTTAGTAGCCAAAGTGCAATTTTCTTCATCAGCTCCCTTTGATGAAGATCCGTCCCTGGTACCCCGCCTGATCTCCTCTTGCACAAGATTTGACCATAGTCTTTCCCATCCTGGCAATTTCTCCTGACCATTGATAGAGTCCTGATAGGAATGCCAACTCTCTGGACTCCACATTTTGTGGGAACGAAGTTGTAAAAGAGTCATAGGGTTGTCTGCCCTCAATTTTGTAATGTAATGTTGGCTATAGAGATCTACCCATGGTTCGTAGACCATGGGATTGTATAAATAGAGCGAGGCTCTAAGTGTAAATAAATAATGAAATGATGGAATAGAAGCACAATGGAAGATCTAAGGTAAAGTCAAGTCTTTAGGTCATAGAGTAGGAGAAGGCTCTCCAGCTGAGTGCACAGAGGCCTAGTAGTCCACAGGTAAGTGTGCATACCCCTGCAGTTGAGTGCGCAAGGTAGGTTGAGTCTTTAACCATTGAAGCATTAATAAAGAGATGTTTTGTACCATTCTTGTGTATTTGTTTACTATTTTTTGCACTGAATAAATTGGGTATAATTTCTATTGTTTATATGATGCATGAACACATATGATCATGTTGATTAAGTGAATGTGAGTTAAAGTATCTAGTTACATGAAGTTGACTAACATCTATAAGAGGATAAGTACGACATGCAATGTAACTTGGGGAAATAGTGTAGATCGTTGCCATAGTAGTGCAAAATTACCTCAGCCCTTGGTTAGGGTTGTGCGAAGGACAATTATAGTATATCGCGAAGGTATCATAGGTCAGAACAGTGTGCGAAGTGAACTACCCGAAGGTAGGAACAATTGGACTAAATTGACCCCTCAAACATCTCGAGGGTGCAGAAACTTGGTTCAAGCATCCCCCCATACTGCTTCAGGCGAGACATCAGTCCTCGCTTTGCAAGCTGATGCCGAAAGGGCCAATAGTGTAGGGATTTGTTTGGCTAATTAACTTCAAACCTGGGTCAGACTCCATCAAGCCAACATGGCCAGACTCGGTGAGGTGATTAGTTGGAAAAACTCTAAACCCTCCTCACCGTCAGATTACCCACCACAGATCATCGGGTGAGGACTAGGCCAGTTGTCGTAGGTAGACTTAAATTGTTGTCGGATGCATGCAGTAGAACAGATCATGGTTATGCCACGTGTATTGGCATACCAAGAGCATTTAATTAGAAGTCTGGTTACGGGCCTAACATCATGAGTGGAGCCATGTTGTAAATTAATGCAAGGCAGATCAAACCTTATGAATTGTGTAACATATATTAAAACATTCAAATCAGAGTATGTTGCCATTAAATTCAACATCCACCACCTTTAGCATATATTAAATAATAATCTTAGTTTACTATTGCACTTATTCCGCATATTTTGTATAGTATGTGATTATGGTGTTACATTAACTTTGGAGACTACGTAAGTTAAACTTAATATCTTACTAGATTTGATTTTTTGGACAAAATTGACTTGAAAATATGCTTAAAAAAGACGAAAGATAAAACAATGAAGCTACATAAAGATACAATAATGATACAACTTATTGATCCAAGATACTCATTCTACAACAAGTATGAAAGATATGTGTAAGTATGAGGCTCATTCTACAAGAATATGAAGAGATGTGTAAGTATGTATGTGTTCAACTTGGAGTTGACACATCTCCCTCTAAAAAAATTACTAAAAAAGTCAATAATCTCACTAAAGAGAAGTGGTAAAAATATTTCGCTCACTCTCAATAATAAATAAAATATTGCAGGGCAGATATTAAAAAAAAATAAAAAAAATATACCTGTTTAGTCTGTATAATAAAACATTAATAACCACATTATCAGTGTCCATACTAAAGAGAATAGTAAAAATATTCCATTCTCACTTTCAACCATAAATAAAATATTTTGTGTCCATCTCAAAGAACATAATCTTATATCAACTTTCATAGAGAAATAAAGTAGTTAAAAATTAAAAAAGAACTATATATACATTATATAAAGCAATTGATTTTTTTTTATTTTTTTTAAAGTTAAAACATTTTAAGTAGCCTCATTGTTTTATGGCCAAGTAAATTTTGATCCATTTTATGCATTCAAAAATGCAACATATACAATGAAAAATTACAAGTGACCCTCCCCTCCGTCTCTCTCTCTCTATATATATATGATCAAATATGTGAAAATGCGAACATATGATCAAATATATCGAGATGCAAACATTTTTATCAATTTTACACTCTAAATGAAATTTTCATGGCAAGAAATTTGATATTTTGAGCTCTTTCTAAATCCATAATTAAAATAGATCTATACTATTATCTACAAAATTACATCTTGGTAATAATAATAACTAACCTTATTTTTAAGAGGTTTATGCTTCTATCTTGACTTTCCTCCCTCATATCCGTTGCCTCTATTTTATGTTACAGATTAGTGGGAGAATCCAAAATGACAATGTGGTTGTCTAGAGTCCCCCTCATTGGAAATAAAAGAATACAATTCGAAATAAATATTCTTGGGGACAAATCTCATTGGCTAAACTCGCGAGACTCACGAGTCAATCCTTAAGACAAGACCAGACCATTTCTGCCGAACGTTCACTTCTCCCGATTTAGAATTTGTATTCTATTTAAGACGAAGATTTGCACAACACAAGATTTCGATTATCATTAGTATTATATTTGCAACTGGGCGATTGTGAGTCACACAGTGATAATGGCCAGAATTAAATATGTTCCTCCCAACTCTTCACTCCGACTGAGGCCGAAGCCGGAACCCACTGCATGGCACGTGGAATTTGAAGCACCACCTCTGAAGAGGCAAAAAGTCTCGAAGAGGACATGGGTATTGCTTCTACCCAAGGGTATATCAATTAAATGGTTCAAGCGGAGAGAATATACACGCAGAGTTGCTCAATCGGCTTCACTTTACCTGGCCTCCGTGCTTCAATACCTGACTTACGAGGTAGTGAATCTATTCTATATGCAAATTTTCTAAAAAATTATGGCTTATATGCTTCAGATATTTCTTATATATGGATTTTTAATGCAAATGTTTTGTATCGTTTAGTTATTGAAGCTGGGCGGAGAATTTGCTGGGGAAAGCCAGAAAAGTCGAATAGAACCGCTACACCTCCTGCAGGCGGCTAAGCGAAACGATCAACTCAGCAAGCTTTTAGGTCTTTCTACAGGTATTGCGGATGGTGGTGTCGTCGCTCACATGGACTCAGAAATGTGGCCCAGATCGCCAAAACCTGCTGAAACCCTTTCTGCGGCTAAACCTAGCGATTAAATTTAGATCGTTCAGGCAACTTCTTTAATTTCTTGATTTCAGGTGTGGCCGGATGGGTTCTCTTAATTTTTGGATAGTTTTTTTTTGTTGGACTCGTCTTCATTTTTGCAAAGATTATGTACAGATGCATCCGTAGATTCAGATGGCATCAAGATTAAGATGAGAGTGACTGGTTGATTCAATTAAATATATGGGTGATTGTGAAGGTGCAAACCCAGAGTTGAGAGAATATTTGGTCAGAAGTTTTCTGTCCAAGCATGGATCTGAAATTATGATAAGTCTCATTTTTTTCCTTTTATTAATAATTATGCTGTAGTTTATCTTTATCAACAAATATTAGCGTCTTTTCAAATTGTTCAGAGAAATTTCCTGAGACCTATATAGATATTGATATATTAAATTTAATTAGTGTACCGTTGCATTTAACTAGATATTATCTTGAGTTTAATTTTTAATTTGATATTACCATTTGTTTTATATATTATGACTATCATGATAGTTGTATAGTTTATATTTTATATTTTATATTTATTTATTTTTTTTGGGTAAAAAGTAATTGTTATATATTTTGTTCTCTTTTCTGTAAAAGATAATTGATTAGATTTTGTTATTGTTTGATTAGATTTTGTTATTGTTTCTCTAGAAGGTTACTGTAATCATTGTAGAGTTTATATTTTGTTCTCTTTTCTGTAAAAGGTAATTGATTAGATTTTGTTATTGTTTGATTAGATTTTGTCATTGATTCTCTAAAAGGTTATTGTAATTGTTGAATAGTTTATATTTTGTTTTTTTTCTGTAAAAGGTAATTGATTAGATTTTGTTATTGTTTGATTAGATTTTGTTATTGTTTCTCTAAAAGGTTACAGTAATTGTTGTATAGTTTATATTTTGTTCTCTTTTCTGTAAAAGGTAATTGATTAGATTTTGTTATTGTTTGATTAAGTTTTGTTATAATCACAATGTTAAAGTTTGAAAAAGTTATTGACATTACCAGCGATAATTGCTGTTATAATCATAATGTTAAGTTTGGGGCATTTTGATAATTAGAGGTGAAAATAATTTTTTTATTATAAGTATAATTATAGATAATTATATATATATTTTTAAGGATGTTATTAGTTTTATTGAGTTGAATTTAATGAGTTAATTTTTGGGTTTTTTAATTGAAATGATATGTGGAACATCTCTCTTTTATGAATTTAAAAAAAAAATAACTATTACCATAAAATCACTGCAATTGCTGACCTAAGTTTCATAGCTTGCAGGGTATATATGGAATTCTCCTTGGTTGCTACAATGTGAATGGCATAAAGTAATGAGCCTTACTATACATAATTTCTTCTTAGCTAAGTATATATTATGTATTCCACTATGTGCCAGTGGGTAATGAATCTTACCATTATGTTGATTATAAGAGAACCAGTATTGGAGTTCAGTTAGGCTCTGCTTGCAAATTCTCATGGCCTCAAATTCAAGAGGCCATAGGAAATGAGTGGGGCCTTGTATATGTCTAATTTTTAATAGGCTATAAAAAATGAGGGGGGCATTGTATATGTCTACTGTTGGATATTTAGTTTGCCAAAATCCAAGTGTGGGAATATATATAGCCCTGCTTATGTAATGTCTATTGGTAAACTACTTATTTTCAACATAGAAAGACCTTTTGAACATCTAGTTTTCTAGAAGCCAGCTGTTAGGCACAAAGGTCGTACAAAGGAAAACTTGTGTCTCCTCAGTGCATGACATTTGGTATGTTTTCCATTGTTGGATGATTGAATACCAAATCCTATGATCCATTTGTCTCGAAGGTAGTTAAGGGGTAACTAACCCCTACCCCACCCAATCACTGCATTCCCATTCCCTATGCCACAGATAGGGCTCTATGAAGACCTAGGACTTTCAAGAAAAACACTTCTAACACTGCACAAGTATGGCAGTGATCAATGTCCTTCACATGGCACCTAGTTACGCTCAATTTTTATTTATTTATTAAATTTACTATCAAATAACTTCGGTGGTGCTCAACCAAGCTAGAAACCCATCCTGGGCTATGAAAAGTCTACGTCCTCATGGTTCCTCCTTTTCGCACATGTTTTTGTAAAAAACTCTGATGCGTCTTTAATCTCCCCTCATTAAAGCTTTCGATTAAAGCTTAACCCATTTTCCTTAGGTTTCAAGGCATCCACTATAGGTTCCTCCGTTATGCACCTTTTTTTGTAAAACAAACTTTGATGCATCTTTAATCTCCCTTGATTAACTTTTCCATTCAACCCATCTTCCAGTTATTTTTTTTTTGTTTCCTTAGGTTTAGGGGCATCCACTACAGCCACCTTGTAATGTTACTAACTTAAATAAATAGTGATATATAAAGAAAAAATGATTCTCAACACAGAAAATTTTAACAAACAACACATGCTCATAAAAACCCCAGAAGTAGAACCAATGGAGCAGTACAATAGTATGGATGAATGCACCTAGGCTTGACTAAATGGCAAGCATGAAGGAATCTAGGTGATGAGACAATGATATCAAGTACTGGAAAATGTCTGCTCCTCTAATGCTCTGGTTTGTCAGAAAACTACACTACTCACTCGAAAGGAACTGCAAGAAACTTCACTTTTGCTCCTTGGAAAACTCTGTAAATTCAGCCTCAAGCTCCTTAACCAAAACTCACAAAAACCCATAAATGGTTTGGCTTGATATTGAACTCCCAAAATCGACCCCCAAAGGCATTATTCAACCCCCAACAATTATGCATTGTCTTCTGCAAAGATATGGTTGGAAACCCCACTTCAAGTGCTCAAAAAATTCTAAAACTTTATATCTGAAATCCTTGTCAAAAACCTAGAAAACCCCATAAATGTTTTAGCCATATTTTAATCTTCCAAATTCAGCCTCCAATAGGCCCTACGCCCTCCAAACTGATCAAGGAATAATGCCTACAAGAAACACCAACTAAATCCTCCTTTAAGCTCCAAACTAGCAATCACTTCTCCAAATATTTCCCTTAACCTCCACGATGAAGTTTGGCCTCAAATATTGATACTCTACCCTCCTTGTGAGCACCTAGTGTTGCCTCTTCATTGTCCCAGAAAGTGCTAAATTCACCCTGCAAGGTAGCACACTCCTCCACCTACAAAAATCTCCCAAATGCCAACAATCCTTTGATGATTCCTCTCCAGAACATCTCTCATCCAAAATCCACTGCAAGATACCACAAGCAAAATCAACCTCCTCTTCATTGCACCCTCCAGTAATACGCACCACCCAGAGATGAATGCAATCACTAGAAATCACAATGAGATCATCCTCCTGAAGAAATGAAGAAAAACCTTATTAGGGTGGCACTCAAAGTCCCCTAAAGAAAACGGTGAGCTCTTTGCTTGAAGAGCTCTTACTAAACAACAAGTGACTCGGCTAAGCGGCTCGAGCAACCAAAAAGAAATTCGATATGCCAAAGATGATAAAATGAGGAGAGTTGCCTTCCTTATGTAGATTTTGTGGAGAATTTTTCCATCCATTTTCCCTCCATCGTGGGTCCCTCAGTTAATCATCGATTTCCCCTCCATGCAAATCGAGCTAGGGAATATGTATTCTCCTAGCATGGGTTGCCCCCACGTATAACTTAACCAAATCAATTTAACCTCTACCATCCTAATAAAATTGAATGGGCCCCATCACCTCCAAAATTGACCCCTGTAGAAATTAATCACATTCCAAAATAGTTTAGGAAGGGACATTACAATCCTCCCTTCCAAATTGTTGCTTGTCCCCAAGCAACTTCAATGTTGGATGTCCAAATATGTGCTTGCCCTCCCAAGTAGCATCCTCATCTCGTAAGCTCCTCGAATGCACCAAAAATTGCTTATCCTCAGGTAGTGCCTAAACAAGTTTTCTCTCTCACTGTAGATCCCCATTGTCTCTGCAAACTTCACCAAGGTCCTAAACATGCCATTGGATCATCCCTGATAGTTGTACTATCCTATAGTGAAGGGGTCCCTCGATGCCAAGATCCCAAGCCAACCTAATCAATGTGAAGCACCCCTTGCTCCACTCATTATCCTATTAGATAGGGGTGTTAGAACCCCTCTGTCTATTGCCAATAAGTAGGGCACCCTTACGATGCAAACCTCCATCCAAATCCTCATGAAGTTTCCCTACCAAATAGCCCATCTCCTGCACCGCAAGAGTAAACTCCTGAATATGCAATCCAATCCTGGTGGGATTGAACCCTCGTCTACCTAGGTCTCCCTCAATCTCCTCTTGTAAATCACCCTCCCACACCAGTGAAGTCCCCCACACCATTAATGAATCAATAAAACCAAATGGAGGATCTGGATGACCCTCCCCTGTAGAAACCAACTCACCTCTATGGGTAGCTAAACTTCTCAGCCCTATTATGCCAGAATCCCCTGCCCCTCACAAAAGGAACCTATCTTGCTGACATCGTGACACTACGGTCATGATTACCCACCTAACATGCTCATACCAAAGCCTCCTCTCCCATAACTCTTTGCCATAAACTATGTAATGATCGAGGCTAAGCCAATCTTACCAAAGCGACTCAACAGTGTCAGCGCCTATCACTTCATAGCTAGCCCCAATCCTGAGCAACAATCTTCCCTGTCCTATGGTGAGGGTTTCAGTGATCCCCCATATGTTTGCCTATGAATAAATTAGTCTGCCAATTATCTTAACCATGTTCGCTGAGGAGTGAAATATCCGACCAATCCACTGGATCCCTAGATCCCATAACCTTAGTGGAGGTCCACAACCCCTAATCATCTATGTCTGTCAATATGACATGCTGCTAGCTACTAGGACCCCCTTGTGCCCCGTCTGTGTCTCCTATAGGTATCCAATAGGTAGACACCGAGCATTAAGAACCTTTGTCGCAAATAACCATCTACTTTGCGCCTATCAAGTCACATAGAAAGATCTATTATTCTAGCTCTCGAAGATGTGCTCACGTACTTCTGGAAGCCTCAGCATCATGCTACCGACAAGGACTACCATCCCTTACACCTCATTCTCCCCCAATGCCTCAAGCTGTCCCGTTGAAAACGCAACATGCAACTTCCTCTCAGTCACCTCCCCAAGTGTGAGCCTAGGGGTGGAACATATGCTACCTCGATAATCAACCACGTCATCCCTATGCATGTATCTATCAGCTCATGCACCTACCAGGTGTCTCAACTGGGAAGTCTCTTCTCAGCACATGACACATGTTGTCTCATCCAATTACCTATGTTGAGCCTCCCATGCCCTACTGCATGAATGGAGAGTGTCAAGGGGTAACAACGAAACACTCTGCGGCTGTAAGTAACATTGGATATGATGGGTGGGAATGTCCCAAAGGGTATTATCAATAATTTGCCAAAATACTCCAGAGTAATCTTGTGGATGACCCTCTCTCCACCTCAGATCTACTGATAACCCTATCGAAGTCATGTCTCCACTAAACATGGTGTCCCTAGATGCTCAACAATGTCATCATCGATCCTAGGTGTGCTGCATCCAATGGTACACATAATGCCCCTGTCCATAAGACTCCTTGGAGCCAATGCTCTAAGATCCCACTGCGTTGCACCATGCATCACTGCACACTACCAAGCAACATCGTATTTCTTGACATGCCACAGTATGATGCAACCTATCCTTGTACACCACTGGATACCCCCAGCTATGGCTATGCCATCCTATACCATGCTGTGTCCCACTTGTGTCACTGCACCCATCACTCCCCACATATTCTCAATGTGATGTGAGGCACTCCCACTCCACAACGCAGTCCAACATACTATGGCACACCCCCATGCATCTCCATGCCCATCTGCAGACCACTTATCCACGCTAGATGCTCCTATCCATCCCCAAATGATATGGACTAAAGTTGTGTCCCTATGCGTTGACCCGCATCCCACCTATATCATCACCTCCACCCTCACATCACCATGCTCTTCGATGAGGGGTCCTCCCGTCCAAATCCTCCCTGAGGGGCCCCATAAGTGAATCTATTTAGGCACCATTAGTGATGCCACCACTGCTCTGCTCCTCTATGTCTTCCATGCTGTACGCAAGTGTGAGGAATCCCTAGATCCATACAAGGCATTGTCTAGTGGCCTACCGATTGATGAGCCCCAAAAATGGATGATTATTTGGGCTCATTCAACCTCCTAATTCGACTTAATCCACCATTCTCGTTAGTTTATTGCATGTTTTTTATTATATTTATGCTAATAGAGTGAATTGGGTTAGTCATTATGCCAACAAGTTTAATGTGTGCTTTGTGTAGCCTTTTTGGTCAATTTGGAGACAAAGTCAATGGTTGAAATGAGCACTTGGCAGCCAAATTCGTGGAGAATATTTTTAGGAAGGTGTTCCCTTCATTTATGGGCCCTTACCTCGAATTCTCCACCATCAGCTTGGATTTCAAGGGCCACCAAATCAATTAACACAAGGGCAGCCAAGCAAGTCAAGTAGGACTGTTGTTAACTACAAGTCTTGGGCAGCCGAGTCCCTAAAGTTTAGGAGGATTGTTGGAGTCCTCAATTTGTAAAAATAAGAGGGCTTAGGGCCTCATTTTAGTTATTCATTTTGGTTAGCCAGTAGTTAGTAATTTTGTATTCATTTTGTAGTCATTTTGTAGTTTGATTTTTAGGCAGTAGATTAGCTTTGCTTTCAGCACATTTTCAAGTTCTCCTTGTGTACAGTTTTTGGAATGTAACATTTCTTTTGATCAATAAAGATGAATCCAGCTTTGCACCAGCTCTAAATCTCTCTTAGGAGGCTATAGCTCTTGGGGTTGGGCCCATCTCAAGCGCCCAGTACCTCCTTTGTTTACTTTTATGTGTTATTGCTGCATTCTTAGAATAAAATCTGCTATTTAGATTTAAATCTTTTTTTGTTATTTAGGTTGCTTTTGATGAGTAAAATAGCTTTTCATGCTCAGATTTAGTTGATAGGTTGTTAACAGAAAAAGCTTCAAGAAAAGGGCC
>APFE031238640.1:0-13785 GCA_000404065.3 Pinus taeda
CCACAGGCAGAGCAATAAACATGAATTTTACCTTATCTTACTTAGAAAATTTCACTGGAAATGAATATGAATGAACTGCGAAACATAACGAAATACATATGAAATAGAAAGAGAATACATTTGCTACAGTCACACCACATTAATCTCATGAACCAGAGCCGTTGCCTTTCATTAATTCTCTGTCAAAATATACAATTAGGAACTGAGTTTTTCTCCCATAGTCTCCCAGAAATTACATACAATAAATAGACTTTTCCATTGGGAAATGGAATGACCCAAAGTTGGGGAGCTTTTCAAATCATTACAAACTGGAAATGGAAAGCCAACCATTAGTGACAGGTGCAGCGTTACAAAAATGACAAACTGTTTGGGTGACTGCTCGCCTTCCTTTGCCACTTGGATAGAAGCCAAACTTTAGTGAAAATACTTTTTAAACTTTTCCTTAGGTGTCGATAAAAATGTAGTGTAAATGAGTGGGCCCACTTGGAGAAAATCGCGAATCGAAATGTCACGGAGCGGAAGTGATTTTGGCCTTTAGGTCTCTGTGCCTCGCGCCCAAACCTATATGTGCCGCGCCACTTTGGAGGTGATTTTGAGTACTTGCTGAAGTCCAAATTGTGCCCAAGTGTGCTTGTTAGAAATCCCTACCTATCTACTTTCCAACCCAAGTGGAATTTCTGAATTTGATGCTCATTTTCCACTCGAAAACTTCAATCTCCCAAGGTTGCTTCCTGTGTGTCAAAATAGGGGTAGAGATGTCATTTTTTTTAGTGTTTTTGACCTCCTGTAGACTCATAACTTTCCCAAAATTCTTGGCCATGCACCAAAAGTCATGCTTTTTCATGCTGAATCCAAAGGTGCAAAAATTTAGTGATTTGGAGCTCCCTATCATAAGCGTCGCACCAATGGCACGACGCACAGGGAGAAAAACCTTGTTTGTGCACAAAAATTTTTCAAATGACCAAAAATGACCCAAAAATGCTCCAAATTTCTTGGCCATGCACCAAAAATCATTATTTTTCATGTTGAATCCAAAAATGTAAACCGTTCGTGATTTGGATCTCCCTATCATAAGCGCTGAGCTAGTGCGCGGCGCATAGAGCTTGTGCGTAGCGCTTTTTACAGGAGACGTTTGGAGGCCTTCCCAGTGTCCAACTTGAGTGTAGGATAGCGTGTTGGAAAGATATTTGAGTCTAAGTTCCAACCAAACTAGAATTTTGTAATTTTGAGTTCATTTTCCCATTCAAAAATCAAATCTCCCAAGACCAGTCAGAATGTGCCCAATGAGGCTACCTCAAGGCAGAGTGATGTTGCAGTCAACTTTTGAAGGTGTTACTGAACTCCAAATTGAGCTCATGATATCTCATTGGAAGGATATTTGTGTCAAGTTACCATTTGACTCATCAACAAAGTCACGTGGCTAACAAAGCTAGGAGAAAACTTGATTTTCCCAAGGTCACTTTAGAGGTGCATCAATTCTCCTGAGGCAATTGTATTTTTGACATTTCTCTAAAACGATGACACCTATGTAAAAAGTGAAGGATTTTTTGCTTCCTTGACGTATTGTGGACAAAAACCTCTCTCTGTTTTCCAAAATTCATATTTTCGTGTTCAGAAACATCATTTGAGTGAATTATTGAACCTTCCTCTGACCTGCAAGTATTATTGAAGCACTTTGAGAACAACAATTTGCAAACCATAGACCTACTAACTCTTTGTTGACCAAGAGATTAGAACAAAACTGTAAATGACCTTTAAAATTATTTGACAAACAGACCTAAACCAGCAGGATAAGGCCTGAGGGGAAATGACTCACAAGACCCTTCCGTCAGATTATGGCATGCCCCTAGCGGAATGCAGCTGAGTGAATGGAGCGAGACTCCTAAAAATGAAATGCAGAAATAGTTTTGATCTCTGATGGAGGACTGATAAGACCGAATCTAACATTGGCTCCAATGGGGGATGGTAGCTCCAGCTCCTTGGAGGTGCCAAGAACTGTAGATATCTGGAAGAGCTAGACAGTGCCTTCGTCCATTGGGCTATGGAGTCATTATTTCGACAAACAACATAAGACTTTGACGCATTTATTGACTGGAAATTGACTTAAACCAACTTAATTATGAAACCAACATGACTGAAAAAATTGACTCAATGCAAAAGGAAATGACTCATGACTCACTTAACTAAAACAAGCACTGACAAAACTTGTTTCAATGGCAGTTGTCCTTCAAGATTCAAGGGTTTCAAATCATGATGACAGCCACCTGCATACTAATGCACTATGTACAATCATGTATAATGTGTCTTCCGATGTAACCAATCAAGTAGATGCCTCCTTGATTGATTCTCTTGGTCAGATCTCCTGGTCAACAACAGATATTGGTAACTGGGCATCCAAAAACATCATTGACTATGATCTTCTTCATCACATAATACTGTAATAATCACTTTCACTAATGACTGCAAGAAATCTGCCATCGGATCCTAAAAAGCATGAAGATTGACCTCCTGCTGGAAAAACAAGGTATCTTTTTCTCTTGATTCTAGTCTTTCTTCATAAGGTACTTCAATAAGAGTATGTTCTTGGTCCTCAAAAAATTATGAACAAGTGGATGAGCAGATCTCCTTTTGAAAGAAAATTTCAAAACATGAGACATATGAGGAAGAATCTGAAAGGGAATCTTGAATGGTCTGGTCTGTTGAAGTCTGAATATATTGTAGATCATCTTCATATGATATGACAGCCATATTGTCTTTGCATTCATTAATCATGAGAAAAGAAACTTCAAATGATTCTTGAAACCCAACACAATCATTTATATCATCTACCATAAATTCACCAAGAGCTTTTTCACTTACTTGAATAAAGATCTCATCTTGCTGTTCATAGAGGGAATGAGCTACCTCCTCATGAAGATCTAGTTCTCGTAAGATAAGGTCAGTTAGGTATGTAACTCTGTTTTCTCCATTCGAGGCAGCCTCAACCATGCAACTCTCTTTTTCCTCATCACCATCTATCTCTCGATCTGATTTATCATCCCCATTATCTGAGATTGGAACATAATTTTCTTGCATATCATCTTTTATTTCCACCAGATCTAAAATAAAACTTCTTCTTTCATCATTTCCGGCCATATGGAAATCTTCAGCCTGCTAATCTATAAAGTTGCTTACAGGACTATCATCCTTTTCAGAAAAGGAAGAAGTTCTACCATCACCTTCTTAACCATGTGCACACTGCAGATCTACGTTAACTTGAGCTGGAACATGACTGCTCAAGAGTTGATCTATCTCATCTTCAGACATAGCAGATAATATTTTTTGTTTTCTTCTGCTCAAACATTGATTGTCTTCACTGATTTCAAGTGAAGGAGTATATAAATTTTCCTCATACTGCTGATCCATTTCATGTAATTCATGTAGACTATAAAGAGGTAAAACTCCTTCATCTTCCACCATACTAAAATCTTGATCATGCTGCAAATTTTCCTGATCATCTTCATGCTGCTGAAATGGGTTTTCACGTAGGGCTTCCATGATCTCTTCATCCATGAAATTATCATCTTCATAATATTCTTCAAGGCTTTCAATAAAACCATCAGCGTATTTTCAACAGTCATGAACTAAATTTAATGCTGGATAAGAGTATTCATACTTCTCAAAGAACATGGCATGAAAAGCCTTTAAACAGTAAATAAAAGCAGGCGGCAAACTTTCATACCAAGATTGGGCTTCACCTTCTAGAGTGGCCAGGAATATCTTCATTAAGCAATCTTCAGGAAAATCAACCTTCAACTTGCGAATATGCATGTGAAATCGAACTAGGTGTAAAGCAGTGTCCTTATTACCGTCATGTTTAAACGTAGGCAGATTCCTTGACCAATCTACCTTCAGAATTTTATTTGGAAACCCTGGGATGTGATCTCAGCTCATGGGAGCGTATCTTCTTGCAATCTGCTCCATTTTAAAAAATCTCAAAGCTACTGATCCCTCTGTAGTGGATTCACCATGAAGCATCGATTGTTGGATTCTTCAATGAAAGGAGTCGCTAGGTGAATGATTTCAACCGTCTTCTTATGTCTGATCATTGTTCACCATCAACCATCAGATCTGAGCTTGATAGATGTACTGGGGCAAAAAAATCTTCAAGCAAACCATTTTGTCCCCAGTGGAGTCACCACTATGTTAGCACCTAAATCTGCCTTAGGCTGAAGGAAGGCAAATTGAGGGTAACCACAAATCACGCTTAGTCAGGTAGCTAGCCTTACCAGAACATGAGAGGGCTCTCTCCGAGTCACACTGAGTTAATAAGTGAATGAAAAGGCCTGAGATGACTTACAGTGAACTAATTGTCTTAGGCTATTAAGTGAAAATGAAAATAAGAAGTGATTTTCATGAATGACTATGTTTCTGGGATGTTATGGGACCATTGGACCTCAATGAACAGAGAACTTAATACAAAGGCACAGATTATTTCATGAGGCAAGGTAGGTGGAAATCCTAGAAATTTAGTTTTAAGATAGTGCGGAATGGAGAGATTGATTTAAGAGGGTGAAAAGGGCATGCAAAACATGAATCCTTTTCAACAGAAGAATGAACAATGAACATGAAGTTTTCCCACAGGCAGAGCAATAAAATTGAATTCTACCTTAGCTAACTTAGAAAATTTCAATGGAAATGAATATGAAATGAGCTATGAAACATATCAAGGTACATATCAAACATAAGAGACACATTTTCTACACTCACAACCACATGAATCTCATGAAACAGAGCCACTACCTTTCATTATTCCTCTGTAAAAAATATACAATGCAGAAACAAAGTTTCTTTCCCACAGTCTCCCAGAAGTTACAAACCAACCAACCCTTTGCAAATAGTTTGCATACAATATATAGAATGTGCCATGAAGAGATAGAATGCCCAAGGGTTGGGGAGTTACTCGAATCATCACAAAATGAAGGCAGAGAGCCAAACATCAGCTACAGGTGCAGCTCCACAAACATGACAAATGGCTTGGGTGGCCCTCTGCCTTCCTTTGCCACTTGGATAACTGACCATCTGGAGTGAAAATACTTATAAAACTTCCTTAGGTGCCGAAAAACTAAAGTACATATGAGTGGGCCCACTTACAAAAATTCGGGAAGCGAAATTTCGCGAAATAGAGGCATTCTGGCCCTTTTTCCTATATGCGTCGTGCCCTTTTCCTGTATGCGTCGTGCCACTTTGAGGGTATTTTTGAGGCCCTTGACAGAGTCCAAAATGTGCCCAATTAAGCTCGTTGGAAACCTTGTCCCGTTTTCTTTCCAACCCAAGTGGAATTTTTGAATTTGGAGCTCTTTTGCCCCTCGAAATCTTCATTCTCCCAAGACTGCTTCCTGTGTGTCAAAATAGGGGCAGTGAAGCCATTTTTGAGTGTATTTTGCCCTTTTGGTGGCCAAGATCTTCTCCAAATTTCTTGCTCCCACTTCCAATTATCGTGATTTTTCATGCCGAATCCAAAAACGCAAACCATTTCTCATTTGGAGCTCTCAATCTTACGCGTCGTGCCAGTGGCGCGACGCGTATAGAGAAAAAACTTGTCTTTGTGCGAAAAATTTGTCATGTAACCAACATTTCCCCAAATTTCTTGAAATTTGGGCTGTAGGTCCTCTATGAAGTGCTATGCTATGCCAAGGAAGCTTCAGCAAAGATTTGAAGCCAATCTTTCTCTTTTGCCTCTTTTGCCTGTTTTGTTGCTTTGCTCAGTTTGCCTTTAAATTCCTTATTTGTGCCTTGCAAACATGATTGCGTGCTCAATAATGGTTTTTCATGTGCCTGAGCATGTACTTGTCCTTGTTCGCTTTTGCCAATCACTGTGTGTCTCCATCTCATACTCCGATGAATGTTGTGAAGCCATGCCTGCTATGTATACTATACGTAGGCTGCCCTTTGATGATGGTGTGAGGCTGGG
Organism: Pinus taeda; assembly: GCA_000404065.3. Lineage (NCBI taxonomy): Eukaryota > Viridiplantae > Streptophyta > Pinopsida > Pinales > Pinaceae > Pinus > Pinus taeda. The sequence goes on from APFE031238640.1 coordinate 5,954, forward strand.
TGCCTTTGAAATGTCTGTTACCAAGGGGAACAATGAAACAGGGATTGTTAGGAATGGAGTGATGAAATGGGGATAGGGTTTATAGGGTGAATTTTGTTAGGGATATGGGAGGAGTTTGGGGTATTTTGATGGGGTAGGGTTTGGGGTTTCTATTGAGCAATAGGAGGAGGGGGAAAGGGAATATGAGTTTGGCAGTGTTCGGGTTGTGGTAATAGGAGAAATGAGATGGTGGAATAACGAACAGGGGTAGGGTAGGAAAAAACAAGCCTTGGCAACAATGACACTATTACACAACCCTGGAAAATGGTATTTTCTTTGGTGTCTTCTTGTGTTTGCTTTATGAAATGTTTTTTTCATTCAGCCACTGGCAATAACCCACCATATCTTTATTAAATTTGATGCACAAGTGAGTTTGAGAGCCGAACTTACAATTAGAGGGCCTTCACAAAATATTTGAGGGGGTTTTGGCATGTTCTGGGCATTTTGTCTCTGTGCGTCGCGGCCCTGTCTGTGTGCGCCGCGCTCCTGATTATATGTGCCGCGCTCCTCCTCCTGTGCATTGCGCGTTTTCCGGAATACGTTTGGAGGCCTTCCCGGTGTCCAAATTAGGAGCAAGATAGCTCGTTCGAAAGGGCTTTGAGTATACGTTCCAACCCAACTATAATTTATCAATTGGAAATTTATTTTCCATGTCAAAAATAAAATCTCCCAAGACTGGGCAAAATGTGCCAAATGAGGCTGCCTCAAGGCAGAGTGCTGTTACAGTGAACTTTTAAATGCCTTCCGCAACCCAACATTGAGCTCATGATAGCTCATTGGAAAGCTATTTGTCTCTAGTTATCATTTAGATCATCAAGTAAGTTATTTCGCGAACTAAACTAGGAGAAAACTTGATTTGGCCAAGGTCACTCCAGAGGTGCATCAATTCTCCCGAGGCGATTGTATTTTTTACATTTCTTCAAAACCATGACACCTGTGTAACAAGTGAAGGAATTATTTTTTTCTTGGTCTGTTTTGGACAAAAACCTCTCTCAGGTTTTCCAAATTCATCTTTCCTTGCTCAGAAACATCATTTGAGTGAAACCTATTCCGATGTGTGGGACAAGGGATTTGTCAAAATGAAGCGAAATGAAGGGGATAAGTGGCTTCTAAATTCTTGGGAAAATTCTTGGAAGTATGAAGGGATGTTAGGAAGTAAGGAAAGTGGAATCTCAGAAATTGAGTGAGGGGAAGGGGTCCAAAAAGGCAAAACATAGGCCCAACCTAGAAAATCGCCAGGTTGTAGCGATTTATGCGAAAATGAGGAATTTGGGGGATCTCAGTGATGGAAAGTATTTGATAAAGTATTTTAAGGATAGGGGAAGGTTTATGAACATTAGGATACAAGTTTTTCCGATGATTTGACCATCCAAGAGAAATTTCCTTCAAAACCCTGGGAGAGGGAAATGACCTTACCTAGGTGCAACTAAAGCATGAACAAGGTGGAAAAAGACCGAGTGGAACTTGACATGATGATGAGAACCCTCTGAATGATGGTATACTCAGCTGAGTAGTGACATAGACCAACATTTGGACAACTTTGAAAGGAGTGAAGGCAAACCCTAGACCTAATGCCTAGTGACCAAATTTTACTTGAAGACTCTCTGAAATGATATACTTTGACCTTGACACCTTAAAATAAATTGTGTAAGAGCATGTTTGATCACTGGAGGAAGGATGCAAAGACTGACACTAACAATTAGGAAAGTAAATTATGTCTCTATACATTAGAAACCCTTGATTTTTTACTGAAAATCAACTTCTTCTTCAGCTAATAGTCCAGGTTTCTAAAATTTCTCTTTAATTTTCATGTATTCTTGATCATAATCTACAACTTATTTGATATTTTCTATCAAATTTGTTTCCCAACTAATTGCAGAAATGGCACAAAATTGATTTAATTTTATGCTCAAGGCACCAACAATTTTTTTTTCTTTCTCTTTAATGTGTACAATTTCAAAATCATACTAAGTAAGGAATTCCAACCATATTTCTCGCCTAACATTCACATTTTCCAGGTAAAATATGTATTTGGGAATAATATTTTCTATTTTTAGCTATAATTGCCTTCCTATGAGATAATCTCTATGTATTTTTAGATAGTGAATGATAGATGATAGTTCTAAGTCAAGTGTGGCATAGTTCTTCTCATTTTCTTTTAACCTTCTAGATTTGTAGTTAAATAGATGAACTTATTACATTAAAAAAACCTCCCAAACATTCCTTCCCGACATTTGTTAATACTACAAAACCTTTATTATGGTAACCTAGTTTTAGGATTGCAACAATAGTTGATGACCTCTTTAAGTTTTCAAAGTTATTTTGCAAAGAAGTAATTGGAATTGCTAGTTTAGAAAATACTTTTATAAATCTTATGTAATAACCTATAATTCCCATGAAGGATACAATATTAGATACATCTTTAGGTACTAAACATTGAGTAATAGCTCTTATATTTTCTAGATTCACAATAATCCCTTCCTCAAATACCACATGTCCCAAGTATTGAATTTGTTTATGGTAAAATGTGGATTTTCTTAATTTAACATCCAACTCATTTTCTCTAAGTGTTTGAAGAGAAACCTTCAAATGTTGATCATGTTCTTCTTTACTCTTTGAGCAAGCTATAATATCATATATGAATATATTGACAAACTTGTCTATAAAATGGCTAAGCACACTATTCAGCAAGCACATGAAAGTGACCCATGCATTAGTGAGGCAAAATGGGAGTACCACGAACTCATAATGTCTATATCTTATTTTGAATGTTATTTTGTGACGATCCTCATCCTTAATCCTAATTTGATGGTTTCTAGATCATAAATCAATTTTTGAGAAAATTGAAGCTCCTTTGAATTGATCAAACAAGTCACCAATTTAGGGCAAAGGGTACTTGCCTTTGATGATCATTTTATTAAGTTGTTTTCAATCTATACAAAGCTTAAGATTATCATTTTTATTCTTAATGAATATGACTAGTGCACCGCAAGGTGAGACACTAGTTATTATGTTGAGCCTCAACCTTGCACCTCCCTACACACCCTCTTAACCCTCATACTCCATTCACTTCACTGATCTAGTGGTTGAATCATTGCATTATAGTTTAAAAAGGACTGTTTACATGGTTTTCTAACTATACTGATGTCTGTTGTTTGTTTTAGTCTTTTGTTCATGCACCTGCGGAAACTTGTCAATTTCCGCAGCCAGCACAGGTTTCCGCAGCCCGCACAGGTTTCCGCAACCATTTTGTTAAAGGTTGTGCTCCAGGTGTCTTCTGAAGGAACGGGCCATACGGGCAAGCTCCAGATGGCATGTACATGGATCGTGTCCCTTTGAACCGGCCAAATCATCATTTTGAAGCCGCGGTCAACCTAAGTCAAAGACGTGGCCAACCGAAGAGTCCAGCGGTGGCACGTGAATGAAACGTTGCCTAGTTCCCAGCTCACGGAGGCTCCAGCGCATCTGAGGATAATTTTTGAGAAACAAATCTAACAGCCCACCACTCCAGGATTTAAGAAGCATAACAACAGTTAACTAGAGCTCGGCTCATGAGATCTACGTGTCCATGGCACGCAGTTAATAGCCTAAGTTGTTGATTAATTAGTTGTAGGACTTTTACATTATAAATAACGCGTTTCAAAAAACTGTAAAGAGACTTTTTGCTGCATAGAATTTCTGAGCTATTATGTAATTTCCGCATGTTGTTGGTTATACCACCCCACTGTTTTACATGTTGCTGATTTGAATACATGAGTAGACTGTTCTGAAGATAGTTTTGTGATCATTTGATTGACTGAAGTGGCAGAGGGCCCCTGCATAATAAAGCCTTGTAAAGTATTTGTTTAAGTTTCTTTATGCTTTTATTTTGTCATTAGTTTGTACATAATATGTTATGCTTTATGATTTCTTCTGTTTATATCTTTGTCTTTATAAACTGATCAGTGTTTCTTGCAGGTCCTTTTAGGCAGCCCGGGAAATCTTTTATTTTCTTTAATAACTCTTGGAATATGTGATCATCTTGTCCTGTTGGCTAACCTTTATTTTCTGCAATTTACATTCAGCATTGTCCTTTTCAAATCGTTATTTGTTTATTTCTTTTTCTGCTAAATTAGGTCTCATACTACTTAATAATTTTATCATTTCTTTCTATGGTCAATGACTATATCAGCAGGAGATCAGAAGATCACTAACGGTGGTCAACTTACATTCAAACGGATAGGCATCTTGATGAGGCTATTATAGAGACTATGTCTCTGGATGAACGTGTGTGGTTTCCTCTTCACCACCGTTCCTCCTTTCTCCCTACCTTTCGGGAAACACTGCTTTGTCTCGAGCGGTTTGCTCCATGTCTCCCTTCTCAACCTCTTCAGATGCCCATTTAGATTCATCACACATCGTCCGAAAGGAATCTAGGGAACATCACGCAGACGCAACCTATCGACATCTCTGTTAAGCCAGGGATTGTCGAGAACATTTATATAGGAGTCACCGGCACTCCTGAGGAGATTCAGATTTATATCGGACTCTTCCGCGAATTTCACAATGTCTTTGCATGGTCCTATGAAGAAATTCCCAGTATTGATACATCCATAGTAGTGCACGAGATACCGACGTATCCCGGAGCCAAACCTGTTCATCAACGTTTGCGTCCCGTGCACCTCCATAAGGCGGCAGCTATCAAAGCAGAGGTTGAAAAACTTCTTAAAGCTAGATTCATTTATCCCATCCCACTGACATATTGGGTGTCAAATATTGTCCCTGTCGACAAAAAACAGGGTACCATTCGCGTCTGTGTTGATTACCGCAATATTAATAGAGCTTGCCCAAAAGACGACTACCCCACGCCATTCATTGATCAACTCATTGACGAGTGTGTGGGCAGCGAAATATATTCTTTTATGGACAGCTTCTCTGGTACAACCAGATTAATATCGCCCCGGCCGATCAACACAAGACGGCCTTCATCTGTCCATGGGACACTTTTGCTTACAAAAAGCTCCCCTTCAGTCTTAAAAATGTCAGCGCTACCTTTCAGCGTGCGATGTCTTATGCCTTCCACGATATCAGGCACATCGTACAGCCTTATCTGGATAACCTTCCCGCTCATTCAGCTAAGCGCGCGGACCACCAATCGCATCTTCGTGAGATTTTTCTTCGTTGTCGACACTATAATATCGGATTAAATCCGTACAAATGTGTCTTCTGCATCGAATCTGGTCAACTTCTCGGGTTTATCGTCTCCCGAGAGGGCATCCGTTTGGATCCCCTTAAAGTCAAGGCAATTGTGAATCTTCCTCCCCTTGCTACTTTGCGGAAATTGCAGAGCTTGCAGGGGAAAGCTAATTTTCTAAGACGGTTCATCCCAAACTATGCCAAAGTGGCAAAGGGTTTTACCCGGTTACTTAAGCGTGACACCCCATTCTGATGGGATGCCATAGCCGAGGAGTCTTTTGCTCGTCTCAAAACTCTCCTAGTTTCCACCCCTTTGTTGCAGCCTCGAAATTATCATCATGACTATACACTCTATTTGGCCATTGTCGATACCACTATCGGTATGGTTTTGGTACAAGACGACGATGATGGCATCGAACATGTCATTTATTATCTTAGTTGCAACTTACTAGACACGGAGACTCGATATGCATATGTCGAGAAGTTGGCCCTCGCCGCTGTCGGCGCCGTCCAACGTTTCCGTCACTACATTTTGTTGCGTACTACGACGGTGATTTCAGATTGCAACCCCATGACCTACATTATTTCACGACAATTGCTGGGGGGAAAATACTCAAAGTGGATCGTAATCCTCCAAGAGTTTGACTTGGAATTTACTACGACCAAGTCCAAGAAATCACTCGTTTTTGCTGAACTTTTGTGCTCCTTGCCATCCGCTGCTACTTCCTCGCAGATAGAGGAGTCTATTCCAGATGAAACTCTTTTCCTTATCAGCACCCTCGATCCTTGGTATGGGGATATCATTTTGTACTTGCAGATGTCCTCTTTCCACCCCGAGGCCTCGAAAGACGCTCGTCGACCGATTCGTTACCAAGCCCAACCATATCGCATAATTGGGGACACCGTGTACCGCCTTGGTGTTGATTCGGTTCTTCACCGATGCTTAACCTTCGAAGAAGCTGAAAGAGTTCTAAATGACTGCCACTCCGGTTCTTGTGGCGGTCACATGTCTGGATATGCCACCGCACAGAAGATCCTCCGTGCTGGCTACTTCTGGCCTTCCATTTTCAAGGACTGCATTCTTGTCGTCCATTCTTGTCACGAATGTTAGATTTACCAACGGAAGATGCGTGCGCCCCCTGCCCCGCTGCACTCCGTTGTGACCGTAGGCCCCTTTGCCAAATGGGGCATCGATTATGTGACATGTAACCCTCGCTCGGCCGGGGGGCACGGTTACATAATTGTTGATGTAGATTACTTTACAAAATGGGCCGAGGCGATGCCCACATTGTCGGAAGAAGGTAATACCGCGGTGCAGTTTCTGTTTAACCATGTTATTTCTCAGTTCAGGGTTCCACAAGCCATTGTCACTGATCACGGAAAACATTTCCGTAATCATATGATGGCCGAGTTGACAACCCAACTAGGACTTAGGCATGATAGTTCCACTCAGTACTATCCTCAGGAAAACGGTCAAGTGGAAGTCGTGAACAAGGTCTTGGTCACGATGCTTCAAAGAACTGTTGGCATGCACAAGTCAAGTTGGCATTTGATGTTGTTCTCCACTTTGTGGGCCTACTGGACCTCCGTAAAGGATGCCACCGATTTCACCCCTTTTCAGTTGGTATATGGACTGGAGGCAACCCTTCCCATTGAGTGTGAGATTCCTTCACTCAAATTAGTCGTCGAGTTACTCCCCGATACTACTCCTGTAGAAGAGTGGCTTCTTTACCTAGAACGACTGGATGAGACACGTCGTCTAGCCTCCCTAGCTATCGAAGCTCAAAAGAAGCGAGTGAAAACTCACTTCGATAACTCAGTTAATCCCCGCTCTTTCATCGAGGGAGATCTAGTACTGCTCTACGATCAAGCTAACGATAAGCTGGGAGCAGGAAAACGTGAGCCAATATGGCATGGGCCCTATATTGTGAAAATAGTTCTACAAAAAGGTGCCTACGAGCTGATAGATTATGAAGGCAATCCCCTAGACAGGCCCCACAATGGGTTGTATCTTAAGAAATATTATGCCTGAGTCCAGGCGCTCTCTCTTTTATTTTTTACATGCATATGATTTTTAACAGTGTGTTGTGTGTGTGCGTGTTTATTTAATTTTGATCTTAGTGTGTCGGCGTGATCGCCGCTTATTGTGTCTTTTGCTTCTTGAGCAGATGTCTAGATCACCTTACGTTGGTTTCGGTGATGGTGCTTCCCGCAGTACTCGCAATCTGTCATCTGCGGCATGGGTGATCTACGATCCTCATGGTGAGTTAGTAGATATTCAAGCAGTGTGTCTGGGTTGTACGACCAAAAATGTGGCTGAATATAGTGCTGTAATTGAATTATTAGCCGAGGCGATTAACCTCGAAATGCGCTCATTGGTTGTAAACTTAGATTTGCAGCTTGTAGTCCACCAGCTGAACGGACGATATTCCGTCAGAGATCATCATATTTTAAGGTTGTATTTACGAGTTAAGTTATTGGAAAGAGATTTTGATTACATTACTTATCATCACATTCCAAGAAGACTTAATGCAGTAACCAATGCATTGGCTAATTATGTATTGGACAGACATTTGCGTAATATGTAAATCAACAAAACACGAGAAGCATAAGATACA
>APFE031238641.1:0-15763 GCA_000404065.3 Pinus taeda
CTCTGGAATAGTTTTTACCCTTATGTTCAATTTTTGGAACTCCTCAATGTGCTCCATTATTGAACCCTTTTGTTTGAGACTTATCAATTGGCTAAAAAAAGTGTTGCTTTTTGTATCCTCATAATGTGCTGTCAATTCTTCCGTAAATTGCCCAAGTGATTGTTTACAAGAGCAAAGCCATTGATACCATACAAACTGATTTGGTTCCAAATATAAAGTTTCCATACGTACCTTTTGTGTGTTTTGCACATTATTGAGATCGAAAAATTGCTCCATCTGTAATATCCATGTTGCGGGATCCTTGCCATCAAACTTCCTCATATCGGTTTTTGGAATATGGTGGGCCTTCGATCCAACATTAGAGTCTAAGGAATCATGATTAACATTTCTTTTGTTCTCATCGTGAGTTTCCTTTACTACACTTTCACCCTTAGTGACCCCTTCTTGTAGCAACTTATTCATATTTATCTTCAATTCTTCCATTTCTGTCTTCAAATCTATCTTCAAATCATCCATCTTAGCTTCCACGTCATTCATCTTAGCCTCTACACCTTTTTGTGCAAGTGACACTTGTTGCACTTAGTCTCATAATTTCGATATATCATGTTGCATTTCTTCCTCTTCTTCATGAGTCATGCTAGAGCTTTCAGGTCGCCTACTAGGTGTTTCCATTTTCTTTCTTTGGGGCATCAATTATTGATAATAGTGCTTCACTATGCCCTTTGAATTCCTTCAAAATAATTTTTCAAACCAAGCTTAAGCAAACATTTAAAAAAATATACACACCTTTTTTCACTTTGTAGGAGCTCGATATTGCCTCTGATATATCTCTGTAATTTCGGATCATCCAATTTTAAAATTGCAACCTGCGGTAGTCCTCTATGTCCTCTTTCCAATGCCACTAGTTTGACCTCAATTGGATTCTCCAATGAAGAGTTATGCCAAATCTCTCACGGTGACTTGATTATATACTAATTCAGTAGAGAGAACTTCTACGACGTGCCATGTGTCCCTGTTTTGACTTTTGGCTCTGAAAAATATATACAAGAAACTACAGTCCATCCTCTTTCTGTACCTTCTTACAAAATTTCAATATGATGCTCAGAGAGAAAGTTATGAAAATTTTCCCCAGGTCACCTGTTTTGAATTTAATTCAGGATTCTGCAAAAGGACCAACTTCCTCAGTTCATATCTCCGAAAATATAGTGTGAAAATATCTGAAATTCGGACTTGAGATTCAATGTGATATCTTCTCAAATGGGTTTTTTGTTTAGCTTCTGAAACGTCGCAGAAAAAAGTTATAGCGAAAATACCACGATGACCTGTTTGGAGCAGTGAAACCCTAGAATCCAAAGCTCTCATACCAAATGTTAAGAAACCAGCTCAAGAAAAGATAGAAAAGATAGATCAATGCCTTAGAATTCAGCCTCTTCGAGGGGGCAACCTCCTTTACATTACATAAATGAACAATTCTTGGATGATTCAAATGATAAAACCTCCTTTCTATATATAGGAGTTAAGGGGTCACAATTAACCTAGCCGACCTAACAATAATAATATAAAGCCACAAAAATAACAATAGAGGGATTCTATGGGGCCTAGTAATAACAACATGGGGACAATAGGGGCACAACAATATTAATAAGGGGTACAACTACAATAGTAATGGGATAATCACTAGTATTATAGGGACCCAACAGTTTTCAACGATTTTGCTAGTTGTAGGTGTCATATAACACTGAGGACGGTGTTCCCCTAAAAGGGGGAGCTCTCTAATAGCCCCAGGTTAAAAGTTCATGTAATAAAAGTTAATAAAGGAAAAATAAGACCAAGGTCAAGGGACATGTATTCCAAGTTGAATATTGGGCAAAATATGCAAGTCAAAATCACTTGTTGTGTATTATGGGTAAGGGGAAATTGGAAAAGGAAATGAAAAAGGCTTTGAAAAGGAAGAAAGGTAGTATTGACATTTTAGTTATGAAAATAAAGTAAAATCTGAGAAAATTGAGGTGAAATATCACAAGTTTCATGTGAGGAGGAAATTGAAGGAAACTAGAGGGAAAATAAATAAATTAGTGGTATCAATCATAAAAAGGCATCATATAATAAGTTGGTAGTTTTCTTTTCAGTTCATTTTCATAATTCATTTTCATAGACGAGAAGAAAAGCAAGCAAGACAAGGAAAGAGAAGGAAATCAAGGATCAAGCAAGGAAATGTTGAATCAAGCATCTTCAATAGGAATAATTGCAAGTAATAGGTTGCATGTATGATTTCCTAGATGGTTTTGGCATGCATGGTATGTCCATGTGTGTATTTGGTTTCATGGTTATCGATGGGATGACTTTTTCTGGGTTTTGAGAGTGCTTTTTAGCCTTGCCATTTTTTAATAGCCATGGTGTAATGAGATTCTTTCACGGTAGAGCTCTGGATTACTGGAAGGTTTTGGATACAGGTTAGGTGGTCTCAGGAAAATCCCAAGGGTTGGTGGTGGAGATGGTCTTCTCCAGGAAGCCCTCAATAGGTGGGTGGAGAAAAGCAAATTCCTCAAGGGATGGTGAAGAAATTCTAAGGCATCCAAGCTCGGTTGGTTTTGTGTTATCGTGACTAGTTTAGGTGAGATCATGGTATGCTCAGGGTGGAGGTGGTTTAACCTTTGTATTCTCTTGGCTGTTTATGGATTGGTTTATCTCATGGGATCCCACATTCATGCTTAGAATATGGCACGAGGGTGATTGGCTGAAAGAAATATTTGGTTCAGCGCAATTTGTGGTTGGGTGGTATGTGGAAGTCCCTGACTTGGTTGGATTTTTTATATGGTTAATAAGAGCTAAGTTTCTCTTGTCTTTGATAAGTAAATGTACTTGTTATTATGTGGCTTTAATGGTTGTTCTATCATTGTTATCTATTTGTTTATATGTTGGTTATAATCATGCTTATATGACAGATCCAATTATGGTTCTTATCACATTTCATTCAATGAATGTCTAGTTAATGAATGCATGACTTAGTTGGTGTTATGTTAGCTATTGTGAGAAGGAAAAAAACTTTGTTGTTAAACCTCAAATAAGTTTTTAGATCCTTATGTTCAGAAATGCATTCATGACCTATAGGTTGCATGTTCGTCCTGTGTTTGATAGAATGTCAGTGCTAGTTTGGAGAGTTCTGGTGAAGTCATTGTTTAAGTTCTATTTTGGAAGCCTTGTTTCTATGCGATTCATCATTTCTGGAAGTTTCACTAAGTTCTGGGTGGGGGCCTAAGTCTTAACCCTGGAAACGTGGCTCAGAATTCAAGTTTGTTGGCATAGAATTGACCTAAACATTCCACATTCGTTGGGAGGAAAGCCTGTGGGAGTGACTCGAGGGTTACAGTCACTTAAAGGCCCTGCAAAAGGAGCGACTGAGGCTCTAGGTCACTGAAACAAAGAGTTAACTCAGAGGTTGGACACCTGGAGGGGTTGGGTTTCTCCTCGAGGTCCTATGGGAGGTCAATAAAGTCATAAGTTGTCAACTCCACTTCCTTAAGGTCTTATAGGAGGTTGAGTCTTATCATAGTAACCCTTAGCTAATGTTTACCCTAGGAAAACCAGTGAAAGTGGGTAAATGTGGGAGGAGACGATTACACAAGAACATTTAGTTGGCCCATCTATAAGCAAAGGTATAGGAGTAGATATAAATTGGTATTTTTATGCAATGTTTTGTTTGAGGATAGGGAATATTATGGTGTCATTTTATTGGTTAGCAGAGAGTCTTGATATCACCTTGTATTGTACGACTAGATGTCTGTAAACCATATGGGCAGAAACTAATTAATAAATATAATTATACGGGGTTTTTTAAAAGAAAATTTTGAGAAATAATGTACTTGGATACCAAAGGTGTACATATTTAAAGTGACATGGTATTATAATAGAATTAGTGGACCTATTTAGATATTTTTGACTCAACTTTTATATTTTATATTTTTGTGGTGAATTTTGTTTAAAGTTGGGACGGAATGAGTTTGATTCATAACTTAAAATTTAAATTTAAATCTGCATATTCATTTTAAGTTGAATTTATTTATACATCAAAAAACATATTTTAAATGAAAATAAATTATTTTATAAATCCAAAAAAATCACAATCCTTTTTAATAAAAAATTTTAAAAACTCCCCTTTACATGTAAATATAGAAATACACAAATTAAATCAATCAGTTATAAAAAGAAACACAGTACTCATTGTTTCATTGCAAAAATCAGCAATGTAATGATAAAAATGAATTTAGAATGAAATGGTAATAATTGAAAGTTGTAAATTTGTTAGTTTCATCTTCTCAGACGTCTTGTAAAAGATAGGAGGCATTCCAGTTTGCAAATATTTGTAAACAAGGTAACCAAAAAGGATAGTAAGCAAGTGTTTAAAACGGAACGACATAGTTATAAGTAAAACCCTTAACTTTTACTCGGTCCCCATACGTAGAAATACAATGATAGTATGGTCTTCGTTTGTTTATGATGAAAGTTTATTTTATTCATTTTATGTAATTTTGGTTAAATATATTACTAAATATAATTGGGTTAATTTGTTTCTTTCTTATTTTTAAAACATTTTTTTATTGTACATTTATTTACCCATAATTCAATGAAAAATGATTAGGTAGAAATTTAGATATATTTATATCTAAATGAATTAGTGGAAAAATAAAGTTATATATCTATGTTAAGATATTAAAATTTATATTTAAGTAAGCTAATCTATTAAAAACCCACTTTTAGAATTTAGAAGAGTATTTTAAATATTTTATTACTATATTTTAACCATTTTTTATTTAAAATTAATTATAGATATTAATAATCAATTTTATTTTTTAATAATATTTTTTTCTAAATATCCAATTTAATAATACAATTATAGTACCAACTATGCATAGTACTTGTCTTAAAAAATGATAAAATATAAAATATTCAAACTTTTCATAAATGAGAAGTTCTCTATTTCCACCGTGGCCCACCAATATTTTCATGCTGATCTTTATTATAGAATCTGGACATATGCTTAATTTTAATCATTTCTTAGAAGTGTACAATCTAGAACCTAAAAAATACATCTTTGTGTTCATTGCATAATTGAATCCATTTCCATGGAATTTATGGGTTTTAATTCAAAGTAGAACTTAGGTTGAAAGGCCTTCATATAAACTTCTTTATAGTAAGAAAATTATTTTATATTATAAAAGTTAAAACCGAAGTATATGTGTTAAAATAAGGCTATATAGCTAGCATTTCCTTCCACTTAGTTTAATGCTTGAACTTTGAATGGTGTGAACCAAATCTCACATTTGAACAAGTGCTACATAGTAGCTATTCTCACTTACTTTAAATATAGTTAAATTAGAGTAAAAGACAAGAAAGACATACAACTTTATATCAATAAATATTACAATTAGCAATAAAAACTCTATTTGTGGATGGTTATTTTCTTAAACTTTAATAACATATTTGTTCATTTTAATCTATTATTTGTATAGATTTGTAAAATGAATTATATGAGCTTTTATTTAAGCATTTTTCTTTATTGATTTTTTTTAAATGTAATTAAGCATTGTATGATAGGTAAGATTAGGTAAGGGTTATATATATTTATATATATATATATATATATATATATTATATATATATATTATTATATATAATATATAATATATATATATATATATTATATATATATATATATATATATATATATAATATATAATTGACCATTCAAGAGAATGATAACAAGAAGAAATATATTTATTTATTTATTTAAAGCGTAAACCTATTCTTTTACAATTGCTAAATATTATCTCGATATGAAAATCAATCGTGGTCAACCATGGTCCACAGATGCATTGTGACACAGATTGTCTCAATACGAAAATACACAATGGTCCACCATGTTTATTTTAGGGTTTAAAATACTTATCTTAGGGTTTATATACCTTTATTTTATAATCTCTTGGGGTTTTAGTATTAATCCCTAAGGTTTATTATTCCCTCAGGTTTATAAATCTAAGGTTTCAATTTCCTAGAGTATAATATTATTCATAGAGTGTATAATGTTAAACATAGGGTCTGCTATAATTCCTTTGGGTTTATAATCATGGTCAACCATGGTCCAATGTCATATTGTGACAAAGATTGTCTCAATATGAAAATCAACCATGATCAACCATTGTCAACCATCATCAACCATGGTCAATCATGGTCAACCATGGTCCTATGTCACATTGTGACAATGATTGTCTCAATATGTAAGTTGACCATGGTCAACCATGGTCGAAGGTATTGTGACAAAGATTATCTCACTATGAAAATCAATCATGGTCAACCATGATCAAACATCACATTGCGACAATATTATATCAATATGAAAATCAATCATGGTAAACCATGTTTATTTTAGGGTTTATAATATTTATCTTAAGGTCTATATACCTTGGGTTTATAATATTAAGCCCTTGGGTTTAATATTATTCCCTTCAGTTTTATAATCCCTTGGGTTTTCAGTATTAATCCCTTAGGTTTATTAATTTAAGGGTTCATATTCCTAGGGTATAATATTATTCATAGGGTTTATATTATTAATCCTTGGGTTTAATATAAATCCATTCGATATATAATCATGATCAACCACTGTTAATCAACTAAATATGAAAATAAATCATGGTCAACCATTGTCCAACGTCGCATTGTAACAAAGATTATGTTAATATGAAAATAAACCATTCTTAACCATGGCTAACCATGTTTATTTTAGCGTTTATAATATTTATCTTAGAGTTTATATACCTTGGGTTTATAATATTAATCCCTTGGGTTTATTAATATAAGGGTTCATATTCATAAGGTATAATATTATTCATGTGGGGGGAAAGCATGGAGTTAGGTTACACTTTTTGGCGAAAGTGGGCGCGTTTGGGTGTAAAAATCAATGACTCGATCGAGCCATTTAAGAACTCAATCGATCCTTTCTTAAGCACTCGATCGAGATCCTTGGGCACTAAAAAGGTAGCTCTATCGAGGGTTAAAAAATAAATTTTGATTGAGTTAAAACACTCAATCGAGATTTAGGGCTCGATTGAGCTTTAAGGCTCGATTTAGCCCTTTTTTTAATATATATTGCTTTTGTGGTATGCGTGTTCAATTTGCACAGACCGTGGGAGCTTGACCGAGAGTTTAAGAGTAGCTCAACCGAGGTTATTAGAGCTCAATCGACCAATGTAGCATTCAAATCAATCTCGCCAACCACCCTGCCAACATCACAAAGGCTCAAACGAAGGTAGGTACTCTATCCTTTGTCTTTCTTATTTAATTTTTTTGCAAAATGTAATAAATTAATTAAACAAAAAAAACAACAACAACATGTACAAAAACCATGAAAGCCAATTAATTTAAAAAAAAACAAACAACCATACAAAAACTACGAAAATCGTTTAAAAAAAAAAAAAAAAACCTTCAAAACAATCTCAAAAACACAATATCATCGTAGAAAACTATGAAAAAAACCCTCAAAACAACCTAGAAAACACTTCGAAACCAAAAAAAAAAAAAAACTATAATTTAGGTTTTAAATTTGTTTCTTATTTGCAATGTTTTGTGTATTAAATACATATTTTCTAATTTTAAATGGTAATTTAAATAATTATTTTCTAATTATTTTAGGTTTTAAAGTTTTTGTTTAGGAATTTTAGGAATACTTTTATATATACATAGGTGAAATTTATATAATATAAATAATATTATAAAGTGCCAAGATAGATGCATCTTAACCAAGGACCCAAGCGAAGTGAGAAAGAAAAGTGATTAACAATAATATAGGAAATATAGTGGGTGATTCTTTTAATCTTTTTACTATTGTATTTTCTTTAACATGATTGATCCAAAATATAGGTTTAATATATTACAATCAATTATGTTTTTTTATTAACTTAAATACTTTCTTAAATAGAATACAATGGGATCATATTTAAGAAAGAGTGAGATGGAAGGGGGAATAGAGTGTGGGAGAGAGACATAGAGGTGAGAGACACAGTGAGAGGGAGAAAGGAAGAGAGGGAGGGAGAGAGATGGATTTGGAGTGGCAAGAGAGGGAGTGACAGGGGAGAGATGAAGATGGAATGAGGGAGAGAGGAGACGGGAGAAGAGAGAGAAAATGAGAGGATAAAGATAGGGAATGAAGGGGAAGAGAGAGACAAGGAGACATATATATGGAGGGGGGAGAGAGAGAGAAGGAGAGAGGGAGGGAGATAGTGATAGATTGCAAGGTGGAGAGAGAGTGTGTGTATGATGGGGGCAGAGACAGAGGGAGGTGGGAGAGAGAGGAAGTAAAAAGAGAGAGGACTTGAGAGAGAGGAGAGAGAGAGATGGAGTTGGAAGGGGAAGAAAGACATAGAGAGAGAAATGTGGAGAGGGAGTGGCGAGGGAGAGATGGAGAGTCAGAGAGAGCGGGGAAGAGATAGAGAGGGAAAGGAAGAGGGAGAGATAGATAGATATATAATATGGAGAGAGAGAGAGAGAGAGAGAGAGAGAGAGCATGACATGTGTTTAGGGGGTTGAGATAGAGAGACAAATAAGGAGAGATGGAGGGAGGTATAAATATAGATGGAAGGGGGAGAGAGTAAAGAAGAGAAAGATAGGGAAAGTTAGGGAGAGGCAGGTAGAGTGAGACGGGGGAGAGAGGGAGGGGAAGAGAGAGAAGGAGAGGAGGAGGGAGATAGACACAGAATGGAAGGTGGAGAGAGAGGGAAGAAGAAAGAGTCTCACAGAGACAAATACAGACATAGAAGTTAGATCTACAAATTCATGAATATTTTAAATTTTCACTAAAATAGATGTATTGATTTCAATGTAGTTGTTGATTTCTAATTATCTCCTTCAGGTTTGTGCAATTATTTCAGAGGTCGGAGCAGTGTGTGAGGGATTATTACACACAGGTGGAAACTTGAGGACCGAGGAGAAATTGCGCAAGGAAATAGGAGGCTTGGAGGGAAGAGGAGAAGGTTTGTGAGAAGTCTTTCACTATCTATGAGCAGCAGAGGGATTGTACTGAGAGCTGGATAGCTTGTGAGCTAAAGCTTTATGTAATCCGGAGATATTTCCACTTGTATGATAATATATAGATAGGGGTTTTAGGCTGAGGCTTTCCCCAAAGTATTCTTCTCTGTTCATGTGTGATTGCTTTCTCATTCTCAGTTATATGTGTTCCAAAGATCTTGCTCATATTCGATTAAGCTTCCGCAAAGTTTGTTGTAGAAGTAGATCTTGTATTTTGCTTTAGTATATTGCATAATATGCTGATATACAGTGAGAAATTATACATGGTATCAAAGCAAAGGTGATCAAAGTTGTGAACAACATACGAACAAGAGAAATCGAAGTAAAAAAAAAAAATGGGCCATGAGTTTTTAGAGCATATCTGAATATTTTTGTGCAAAATTTTTAGAAACAAAGAGAAGATCTAGATTCCTTGCAGAAAAAGACCCAAATTCAAAAAAAAATCATCTTAATCGGTGTTTGGATGAGGGAAATATCGTTGATTTAAAATCAACTCTTTTTCCATAAAATTTTGTGACGGTGGGAAAGATGAAACAAATTGGTGTGCTAGCCAAGAACTTGTGTGCTCTTGAGGTTCAAGATGCATGCAAAGCCTTAAGGAGCAAGGCAACTGTTGGAGACTTGGTGGTTGAGAGGGAGAGTACATTACCTCTCAACATGCAGTGCCAGAAGAAGTCTCAGACAATTGTGGAGGAGCCACAATTGGTGAAGCAACTCCAAGAGGTTGTGGAGTAGCCACAACTAGAGAAGCTGAGAGGAGATCGAGTGGAGGCATCCACTCATGCAGATATCTCCAGTAGGGGGAAATTTTGAGCCAAGTGGGCAGAGGGATCACATGCATCCATACCTCCAGGTGGGAGATTGGGCGATGTGGAGTGACAGTCCCAAGAAGGCTGGAATAGGGGCAGGATTATTGAGGTACCCAATATCTTTGATTAGGCCTTGCTACAGGAGCCCCGATGAGGAGTAGCAAGACTGGCTAAGTGGGTAGAGACAGATGTGGATGGAGTGGCAGAGAGAGCTACAGTGCAAGAATCCCAAGACAGTGCAAAGTTAGCAGGTTGCAACAATGCGAGAGGCACATGAGTGTTTCACTAGTGCAGGATGACACAGAGAGGTGTGAAATGGTGCGAGGTGCGTAGAGTGTTGTAGTGACTCAGAGGTCAGAGAGGGAGCACTTATCAACGGCAAAGGAAGCTTCAGCATCAAAGGATGTTTCTAGCCCAACAGAGAGGTCAGTTGGGAATTTTTTTGTTTCTAGAGTTGTTGGAGCAATAACACTTGGGATAAGTGTTACATGCAGAACATTCCAAAGGTTCAGGATCAGGTTCGAGTTGAATGTCTTTTCCTATTGAGAGGAAGTGTTGAAAATGGCAACAAGAAATGCTAAAAATAGAAGTGTTAAAAATAGCACTGCTATAAATAGAATCTCAGGTACCAGTGTTGGACATAGCAACAAGGAATGAAAAATGGAAGTGGCTAAAAATAGAATTTCTATAAATAGCATTTTGAGATACATTCCAATTTTAGTTAGTCCCTGAACTAAAATTGAGAAGTAAAATTTGAATTTGATCTTAGCAGTTGTTTGTAAAATAATTAATTCTTTCATTTTGAGTTAATTAGTTGGAGAAAATCAAACATGAAGTCTATGTGAAGACATGCTACAGTTTCTCCATTGATTGAGGAATTTATCCATCAGTTAAAGAGATAAGGATGAGTTGTAATATTGAGTTGTAATTAGTTGGCTCAATTAACTGAGTCAAGTCCAGTTAGATTAATTCAAATAGTTTGTTGAATTAATTGTGAGTTTAGTTAGTTAATGCTTGCATGTAACTGTTGCTCTCCAGATAACTGAATATTCACTCATAAATAACTCATGCATGTCAGTTCAATCAGAGACCCAGTTGAGATCAAAGGAAGGGATAGTGTACTATCAGTTGGAGGATTTTTCCTATCTTGGAAACTCATCCATGTAGAAGGAATTATCTCCTTCAATTTTATGCAGTTATTTCAAAGGTCAGAGCAATGTGTGAGGGATTATTACACATAGGTGGCAGCTTGAGGACCGATGAGAAATTGTGCAAGGAAATAGGAGACTTGGAGGGTAGAGGAGAAGGTTTGTGAGAAGCCTTTGACTGTCTATGAGCAGCAGAGGGATTGTAATGAGAGTTGGATAGCTTGTGAGCTAAAGCTTTATGTAATCTGGAGATATTTCCACTTGTATGATAATACAGAGATAGGGGTTTTAGGCTGAGGCTTTCCCCAGAGTATTCTTCTGTGTTCATGTGTGATTGATTTCTCATTCTCAGTTATATGTGTTCTATTGATCTTTCACATATTCGATTAAGCTTCCGCAAAGTTTGTTGTAGAAGTAGATCTTGTATTTTGCTTTAGTATATTGCATAATCTATCGATCTACAGTGAGAAATTCTACAATTTGATCACATGCACTATATGCATTGATTTTAGTGTAGATGTCGATTTATAATTCTATTTAATACCTTACACTAGATGCATTGATTTCAGTGTCAATGTTGATTTCTATTATTTTATTGCTTGCACAGGATGCATTCGTTTCAATGTAGATATTTATTTCTAATCCTATTTGATCGCTTGCACTAGATGCATTAATTTCAGTTTAGATGTCAATTTCTAATCATATTTAATACCTTACACTAAATGCATTGATTTCAGCGTACATGTTTATTTCTACTCATTTGATTGCTTGCATTAGATGCATTGGTTTCAGTGTAGATATTAATTTCTAATCCTATTTGATTGCTTGCACATGATGCATTGGTTTGAGTATAGACATTAATTTCTAATCATATTTAATCATTTGCACTAGATGCATTGATTTCAGCGTAGATGTTGATTTCTAATCATATTTAATACCTAACACTAGATGCATTGATTTCAATGTAGATGTTGATTTCCATTCATATTTGATTGCTTGCATTAGATGCATTGGTTTCAGTGTAGATATTGATTTCTAATCCTATTTTATTTCTTTCACTAGAAGCATTGATTTCAGTATAGATGTTGATTTCTAATCCTATTTAATCTTTTGCACTACATGTGTTGATTTTAGTGTAGAGGTTGATTTCTGATTTGATGCAACAAGATGTATGATGTACATTAATTTCAAAGTAATTAGATTATTAATGTGCATTGATTTCACTGTAAGCACATCTCTACCTCCTCCATCTATATCTCTATCTCCCATTGTCTCTCATTATCTATCTCTTTATCTCAACCCCTAAACATACACACACTCTCTCTATATCTATCTATCTCTCCTTCCATCCCTTTCCCCTCAATATCTCTCTATTCCCCTTCTCTCTCTCTCTCTAACATATATATATATATAATATATATATTATATATATATATATATATATATATATATATATATATATATATATATATATATTATATATATATCTTCTTCCCTCACTGTCTTTGCTCTCTCTTCTTCCCTCTCCTCCTTATCTATATCTCTATCTCCCCTTCTCCTTTTCTCACCCCCATAATACACACACTCTCTCTCAATGTAAGCACATAAAAATTATTCAACATTAGATACAATACTTGAATTTTCATCCTAGATAAAATGTTTGCTTACCCCAAATGTATGCTTTTTGAAACTATAAACTTTTTATAATTGGCTACATTCTTATTATTTCCATTTTCCATCTTTCAACATTGTTAATTACTTTGCATTCCAAAGAAATAATAGAAAATAACTAGCATTGAAAATTATCTGGGGTTTAACACTCCATAAGTCAGAATGATTGACTTTGGAGAGAACTACTATTAATATTGGAGAGAAACAGAGATAGGGTATGTTGTTTACTACAGTAGATCGAGTTAAATATTTGAATGTTATATGCTTCCAACTACTCTTTTCATATGATCGATACAAGAAAATGGAAAAACTAATAGGTGTGATAATAGAAATAGTAGAAGAAAATAGTTTCAGATTGATTGCAATGAATATTGTTTGTTAATAGACTACATTCTTAGTATTCACATTTTCTATCTATCAAAATTGTTAAATTGACGCTTTGCACTCAAAATTTGTATTTCATCATTTTTCGTCATTCAAGTTACTAACAGTCTCTCTCATCTCAACAAACTGAGATAAATAGGCAAATTTTAAATTAAATTGACCAAATTAATCTTAGACATATTTAGCATATTTAAAATTATCAAAATAATTAGATGTTTAACAAATTTTGTATGACTGCACACGATTGAAACCAACCTAGATCCATCTTAACAGCGGATCTATTGTAGGAATTTACAGGGTAAGTTCCTCAGATAGAACACCAAAGGACACCGCTCACAAACAGATCACAAATCAATACACCAGTATTTTGACGTGGTTAAAACTGTCAAAGAGGGAAATAGTCCACGGCTTGAGCCAACGCGGCCACTTCAGGCAATTTATTAATAAAAGAATGAAATTTTACATAAGCTTCTCTCATGAACAGTTAACCTACAAATGACCCTCTATGCTCTTTAAATAGAGATCATGGACCAATGGGGTGTTAAGCCACGGATCAAGTGTCGGTAATACCGAGGAGAGAATGAACCGTCGGATCACTACATATCGTGACCGTCGGATTGTAAGTTACAAAAGTACATAGTAAAGAAATACACTTTATCTAACTTATACTAGACCAAGTTATACTTAACTATTTCCTAACAGTTGTTGCATTCTATTTTGATCTTTGAACTTTGCATAATGATATTTTGATTATTTTTGCAAAGTATATCTTTATTGGATTGTATGATGGTTGGTTCTTGTGTGACAACCATGACTTTGTTTGTATCCAATTTATCCTTTAAGCACTTTTTTTGAAAAGCCATTGTATGCTCATAATTACAATGTAATAGTTAATATATGTTGGAAGTATGTGGGCTCCTGAGTATGATATGGACATAGCAAGATATGAAGATGAATGTATTCCCCCCCCAACTGATGGTATTAACAATTCTATGAAATGAGGAAGAGAAATGTTTTTCCAACAATTATCATTCTAGCTTTTTATGGAATTCTATAGTCAAAAGTTAAAAAATGGCGTACCTTAACTTACCCTTTGGAATGGATGAGTTGTATGTATGGTGGCTGCAAAATTCTGATCATATTCTTCTTCAAGTGGCTGAACAAGAGGAGTCATGGACAAAGAGATAAGATAATTTTTTATTGCTTCTACTAAAAATTGCCGAATTTGCTCCAAAATGTTGAAAATAATAGTTTTCATGTCTTCAAAACTCATTGGCACAATTTCTACTATGTGAAAAGATGTTTTGATGTCAAATATAGTAGGAAATTGTTGATTTAGTGGCCATTAATGGATGCCACTAGTCAACACGAGAACTCTCACCATTGATGACAATGAGAGTCAAGATGCCCAAAAACATCTTGCTAGGTCACATCTTACGGGTGACCCGGGTTCTATCCCCAGCAACGGCGCCAAAATGTCTAGTCAATTTAACGTCTTAAATTGCTCTACATAAATTATCAATCCGGGTATCGTAAACTGATGAAGTGTGGTGCACCGTATGTGCTTAGTTAACATTTTTCTTACTTCGTTGTTTTATAGTTTATGTTGTTTTTGGGGTTTTGTTCTTGTTGATCTCCTAAAGTGTCTAATGCAAATGGAAATTTTATTCTAAGGTCTTAAGAATACTTTTAAAGGTCAAGTATGGATGTAGATTTCAAGACAAGATTTATGTCCCTAATGGTAACTTCCAAAACTTAGCACTTCAAAAGATCTCAAAACATGTTATTGATGAAATTAATACTTAAACAAGAATGGAAATGTGCTGCTATTCAAATCAAACAAATGATGAACCACTGATCATGAAATCACTATCTCTGTTGTTTTTACAAAAATAAAAGTTAAGCTATTGCACTCAACAAATCAAAAACTGCAAACTAATAAAAGTAAAATCAATTCACTTCATTCATAGTCTGATAGCTCGCCAAGTAGTCTAAGCTATGGCTTTAGAAGATAACGTCAATGATATGAGTAATTTGATATCTAATTGCAAAAAAATAAAGCTAAAATCAAATCACATCATTCATAGTCTGATAGCTCGCCAGGTAGTCTAAGATATGGCTTTAAGAGATAACGTCAATGATATGAGGAACTTGATATCTAATTGCAAAAAAATAAAGCTAAAATCAAATCACATCGTTCATTGTTCAATAGCTCGCCAGGTAGTCTAAGCTATGGCTTTAGGAGATAACGTCAATGATATGAGGAATTTGATATCTAATTGCAAAAAAATAAAGCTAAAATCAAATCACATCATTCATAGTCCGATAGCTCGCCAGGTAGTCTAAGCTATGGCTTTAGGAGATAATGTCAATGATATAAGGAATTTGATATCTAATTGCAGAAAAATAAAGCTAAAATCAAATCACATCATTCATAGTCCAATAGCTCGCCAAGTAGTCTAAGCTATGGCTTTAGGAGATAACGTCAATGATATGAGCAATTTGATATCTAAACTAACTAACAAAGCAAATGAATAAGACTTAAATCAAAGCATAACTGAAATTGAAAAGCTAAAAAAAAAAAAAAGTCAGCAAAGAGGCAAATCTCATGTCACTATTTGATGCAAAAACATGTAAAGAAAAACTAATCTACAATCAACCGGTTGAACACAC